>JAJJMA010312510.1:11837-26104 GCA_023529015.1 Papaver nudicaule
TTTTTTTTTTTTTTTTTTTTTTTTTTTTTTTTTGTAAAAGGAGTTCACTTTTATTAATCATCATCAACTGAAAGAAGCTTACAAGAATTAGATGGGAGTCTAGCAACAAGCTGAGCTCCAATCCCTTTTTGAAGTATAACTCCTATCCTATGGAAAAGAAAATCCCCAACTACGACGTTCCCATCATGGCTAGCCATGTAGTTGCGTAATCTTTTCAGAAACTCCACCGTGTCACTGCCCAACTCCCCCAAGGTAGAGAAAGCAAGCACACCAAGACCGAAGCCCTGAGCGGTACACTTCTCTAGATATTTGTCCTTTTTGCGAAGGACAGCATCATCAATTGCCTTGCCCGGAGCAAAAGCACGCACCCCAACACCAGTAAAAGGTGAAACGACTGTGATATCCATACACACATCATGTCCGTTGTCCCATTTGTACACCAAGACATCCGCAGGTCTCAAAGCTAAACCGGTATCAGAGATGAACCCCAAATCAACCTCTTTCCTAGCTGGGACACCCGCCCGATAACAAATATCAACAAAGGCATCACGAACCAAGTCATGTCTATACTTGAGACCAATACCACTCGAGCAATGCACGGCATGGTCCCCAAAAACATCCATCACCCTACCACAACTGGTGCAACTGTCTCCTTCCTCGAAAAGAGGAATCCCAAGCCTATACTGCAAGATAGCTCTGAATTGGCGAGACCCAAGTTTTTGGTTGAGCCCTTCAATCGGAATGGCTAACAAATAGTCTTGTGCGTGCTTAATCCTGTTACTCTGCCACAGGGCTGAATCTCTCTCAGTCATAACAAACTGATTAGGCAAATCATCCTTCACTGCATCGAAATATTTGATTGCCAAAGAGCTCATAGAATGGGGGGCAATATCATCAATGCACATTGAAGAATTATCAATACCACATACCTGCTTGTAAGAGACAAGGGCACGCTCAAAACTGGGACTCAAACCGGACACTCCAGAATGCCTCAAAATGTTCTCCTGCTGAGATCTAGTCTGAAAGCATGACGCTAAATAGCAATACTGCATAGTTTCCTCCATGGTGTACACCCCTAGTCCACCATATTTGATGGGGAGTGTAGCCAGCCTATGATGCAGTAAACCAAAACCGGGTCCATCTCCTGTGATAAGGTACCGAAGAAATTGTTTAAGATGATCATCGAAAGCCACCTGTGCTTCATCCAAAAACTCAGGTCTAGTTGTTCACATAGAAAAATATAACCTCGAGACACCCGAACAATTCCTCACCAGTAGCAACTCACCCTGTGGATCTTTAAGCTTCTGAATAGCATCAATCAGTGCATTGGTCTTACGAACCCTGTTAACCGCCATATTTCTGCAGAATTGGGGGTTCAGGCTAACAGGTCATCCCAAAAGCTTAACACCCTCAGTAGGTAGGCATATATTAGATGGAAAAACCCCTTCCACTAACCCTCTACAATCAACCGAAGGCCATAAAAGTTCGGTCTTGGAAACATTAAGGTGCAACCCCAGAGATACACCCTCCTGCTGAATAATTCCCAAGGCTTTGGCCACCACCAGTGTGTCACCGACTAGGGTCCCATCATCTAAATACCATGCTTGCAGATCCAAAGGGCACGACTCTGCAATTCTGTGGATCAAGGGGTGTAGAGTTAAAGCAAATAACATGGGTCCGAGAGGGTCCCCCTGTTGTACTCCCTGTGCTGACAAAAGAGTCTTGTCCATATAATACAGTCTAGCAGGAGCCGCGTAACAAAATTCTACCCACCTAGAGATAGAAGGACAATGTTTCCTTACCTCTTTAATCATTGCAGATCTGCTTACAAGGTTAAAGGCATTGGAGAAATCCACAAGAAGCATCGAAGTAGATGTAGAATCACTTTTCGTCTCAAGAAGTCTGTTAACAGCATGAAGAATTGCCTCTCCACCACAGGGCACCCCCACACCAAACTGTTAGTCACTAAGGTAGCTCTCCATTGCTTTACCAACATGAGAAGCAGCAACCTTGGAAACTAGACGTCTCCAAATAGTGCCTACTGCAATAGGACGTATGCCACCTCCTGGCTTGAGTAAGGGAGTGAGAGGAGCTGAAGCCACAAACTCCCCCAAAACCGAAGGGCAACCACCTGCAAGCCATATATTCACCAACTCAGTGATTGAGTTGATGAGCTCATCTGACACCGCTGCAGCGGAACCACTCAAGGCATCAATCAAATTTTGGGCCCGAAGTCCATCTCTTCCGCACGAGGTCCCTTTAGGAAAGCTTTTCAGCTTATTCAGGACCAAATCCCTAGACGCGATGAAAGGTGGTTGTACTATAGGGTCTGCAGGTATCAGTGGAGGAGGCGCATGTGGATGCTTGACTTGCAATTCAAGCAAAGTCCCTGAGTTGGAAGGAGCTACACCACTAGAAGTCAACGTGCGGATAGCAGCAGTATATAACCCGTTGCTTAGCTTCCTACGACAAAGTCGTATGTTAACAGCCTCTTGATCCTCCTGAGTTTTCACCTGACCCCTTCTCTTGTTCTAATGCCGAGACTCTTGTAAAGCAGATTGTTCCTCTAAGGCTCTGTGAAGCAAAGTAATACAGCCATCAGGTTCAGACCATCGATTCAAAGCAAGATGTATAGCCTCAATCTGAAGCTTTTTCCGGTTGTCGGACCGCTCTTCCTCTCTACCTTTGGGGAAGTAAATACGAAGAGTGCAGATAGGAAAAAGTAGCATCTGAATCCACAAAGATATATCATCGGGATTGCGAACAACCCTCTGAATGACAGCGTTGAAAGTTCTAGCAAAGTGAAGCTTACACTTAGCCGGGATGCTGGAGACTGTTGCGATTTGGCTCTGCATCACCCTATCCAACAATTCGAGATTAAGCCTAGGCACATCTGCTGCGACATCCTCCAAGCCCTCACTGTCTGCAATAACAGGAGTTAGACATTGTATTCCATGGACCAAGAAATCTATCCCTTTCTCATTCCACGGGCCGCGAATAGTGTTACCAACACGACACTTACAAGATATCCTCCAAGCATGTATTTGCAAACACGAAGTGCACAACCACCCCCGCATCTCTCTTAAAGTGCATTCCCATGCCTTAAACACACCGAAGATAGTACTGATACGTTGTCGACACCTCTCCTCCCCAGCGTTCTCGGGTAATGCTTGTGTCGCAAGTGTTGGGTCAAGGAGCTATGATTGTAGCCTCTCCCCCCAATCCCATTCTTACAGCCGTCGAAACCCTGAAAAGGACATCGATATATGCTGCCATTGGAACCTATAGCTGCAGATGTTTGAGACTCAGGCCCCCCTACAATGTGTTTATGAGCACGCAAATTAGTTTGTCCGGCTTCCTGTGTAACAGTCACACTGGAATCCAAGGCATGAGAAGACGATCCCACTGGAGATGTCATATGGGGCGTCGCTATAGGGTTGCTGTGGTTTGCAGGAGACTTGTTGCAGTTTGCAGAGAGTTGGGAAATGTCGTCGCGAGGTAACGACGCTGCAGAAGATTGAACAGAATGCACAACAGAGGTTGCTGCATTGCCCGACATCAGTAGAGAACCTGGCATGGAAATGGGTGTCGCAGAATGTGATACATCACAGGTCTTCTTCACTGCAGACTTGGGTGCGTCAGCAGCAACATGGGTCATCGTGGACGGCAACGGCAAACCAGAAATGGAGCTTTTCCGAACATAGATTATGCGTCCAACTTTAGCAGAAGATTGAAAAGGTGTAACACAGGTATTCTTCCTTGCAGATAATTGAACATGATCAAAGCTCCTGTCAGGTGGTTTTTTCCGACGGGAACCACCATTGCCGTGAGTTGCAGCGGCTGGAAGAGGGGCAGTCTGCGGAGGCGAACCTGCAGAAGATTGAATACGAGCTCCAGCTTTATTTCCATGGCCGTTTGAGGCTACAGACGAACGAGTGCAGACCATCGAAGCAGCAACGGGGAAAATGGCAGAGACCGGCAGTTCCTGGAATACGAGCTCCAGTGTTTTTTTTTATTAATTTTTTTACGGTCGCGCATATATATTGGACGGGCAATGTAGGTCAGTGGCTCCATAAGGTGTGGCGCCACGAGTTTGGTAACTACAGCCTTGGCCTTCTGGCCAAGCTTAGACTGGTGGCACCACATGTGTGGCGCCATACATGCTCACGTAATTTATTTATTTTTACACACACACACACACACACACACACACACACACACATATATAGCATGTATATTGTGTTGCATGCATATTTTAGCAAGTGTGTATGTGTATTACTCATGCTATTTTAGGATATTGTTACTATCATGTATGCGAGAGCATGTACTGACTTACTAGGAATTGTGCGCGTGCTGCAGAGAAAGCGTAATGGTGACCAAGAGTCAGTTTCCAGCCATCATTCCGTTCGCGATACTGCTGCTAGGACTCTCAAGTGTACTGATGGATTTTCATATGCTCATGTTGTTAGGAATCCGACCGCATTCGTCGATCGCGGAGACTTCTCTGCCTGTTTCATCCTGAGGCAAGGAGGCTTTGATGATTCTTCGATGGTGGTGCCGAGGGAGACTATTAGGTTTTGCATGGAATCTAAGGTGTGCGATGGTGTGCCTGTCGTCTTCAAAGTTCCTCGGTTACCTGTGTTGCCATGTTGTGCTTGGTACGATTTTATGCTGACTAACAAGAAGGTACAACCAATTTTGGAACGAGCGGGTGTCCTTTATGAGGTGAAGGCAACTAGGAACTTGAAAATATATAAGGACGCCGGTGCCATCGTTACTTTCCTCCTTCGTTGGTGCAGGGCGACGAAGACTTTTGTGACAAGTTGGGGTGAGTTCACCATCTCTTTAGAAGCGGTTGCTGCTTTATACCATCTTCCAATGTTAGGAAATCTCCCAGACAGCTACTCCTCGGCTCAGAGCGCAATAATCGAGGTTTTGAACAGGAAGATCCAAGAACTGGAGGTAGCCAAAGTTTATTCGAGCAAAAATTATACAGAATGGACTAATCATTGGTATGTGGGCAGTACGAGTCCCAATGGGGGCGTTCCCGAGAGCACCCTTTGTATTACCGCGTTCCTGGTACTCTGGTTGTCCAAGGACATTTTTGCTGACGCTCCTCTTGGTACCTTGAAACCCCACGTTGTCCCTTTGGCTGTTAACCTTGCTCATGGTCGGAGCTTGCCTATCGGTAGCTTATTCCTTGGTTCTAAGTATGCTCAGTTCGATGCTTTCGTCCGGGATATGTCGGTGCCTGGTGTTAGGAGTGTTGGTACCTACGCAATCCCCTCATTTGTCCAGGCGATCTTGTAGGAGCACTTCGAAGCTCATAGACCAAAAAAGGGGCCTGCTTTGGATAAGACACTGAAGGAGAGCCCTCGAATCTTGCAATGGATTACCAAGTTGCCTATCACTTCTCCGGAGCTGGGGGACTTGTTGGATGATGAGAGGAATGTCATTCTTCGCCTGTGGTACACTAACTCCTCTTCCGAGATTGTACAGCCCATAACTTTCACGAAGACGCCTGGTGTTGAGCTACAATCGGGACCCCGAGAGTCAAGTGGTATTACTATTGGGCAAGATGTCTTCATTAACAGCAGCACCCCTGGTTACATTCTCGGTTACTTTCGCGGGGAGGTGTTTTTACCTGGAAAACAATGTACCGTCTCTGGGTACTTTCGTAGTGTTCGAGATCAAAGTCGAACAAGACGAGCCTAAACCAAGTCAATGGCCGTTCACGTCTTGCTTCAGTCACAGAGAGGATAGAGGTTGATCTAGGGAGGGAAACAACGAAGAAACTTGAGATCAGGTTGAGGATGTGTTTTGGGTGTAAGAGTTCAAGATTTCCGTCGTGAAGGTGACTGGAAATCTCCAAGGCAAGAAGGGTGTTGGGTTGCTCAGGTGTTTTTACTTCTGAGGCTCTGGTTTATTCAGGTGTTCTAAATATCTGGTTGTGGCGCCATGATTCATGGCGCCACGACCTTGGCTTTTGGCCAAGGCCAAATCATCTTGTTGTGGCGCCATGATTCATGGCGCTACGACCTTGGCCTTTGGCCAAGGCTATTTTCTCGTGAACCCATGGTGGCTCATGGTTCACGGTGCCATGCTATATGGTGCTTTGACTTTGGCATCTGGCCAAGGTCAACTTTGTTGCAGCTGGTGCGTGCTGGCTATGCCTTGGTTATGGTGTGCGTGCTTACACTACAACATACTTGAACTCATGGCGTGTTATCCATGGTATGTTAGACCATCCTGAGTTTGGGATGAGGTCTGTTTAAGCCTGTTTAGGTTGTTGTGTGCTTCTCAGGGAGTTCTGGACAGGCCTAGAACTTCGATATTCCTGAGGTTTTCATTAAGACTCGAATGTTGAGTAGTATAAAGAGGAAATCCATGAGGATGCGTCTCTGTTAACTCTTCATATAGAAAAAAATGAAAAAAATGTCTGATTTTTTGGGAGAGGCGATTTTCACGATTTTTAGGGTTTAACAACTTTAATCTTTTTTTACTCGATTCTGGGTATTTTTACTACTTTTCAATGGCAAATCAAAACGTTCCAACAGCAAATCAGTCTTCCTCTTACGCTGACAGTGTTAAGGGGAAAAAACCATATATGGTGATGAAAGAAGATTTAATAACGGTGCCCTATACAAGTATTAATGGTGAACCTAAGTTTCAAATTCCTACGGAATTATCAAAAGAGGGTTGTGAGATTTTTCAGTTTAGCTTGATCGGTAGGTTAAACTTTAATGGTCTGAAACTAGCTGATGTCAAGAGAACTTTGGAAGAACAGTGGAAATTGGGGGAGAACAAGGTTAAATTAGCACCAATGACCAGAGGTTTCTTTGTGATAAAACTTACGACAAAAGAAGACAGAGAATATGTTTTGCATGGGAGCTGGTATGTGAATAAACAGTTGTTACGGGTTCAAAATTTCCATCCCAACTTTGATCCTGAAAGACAAGCTACATCGAAAACATCAGTATGGGTCAGTTTCCCGGGACTGTATATAGAGCTTTGGACAAAGAAGATATTAATTGCACTGGCAAAAATTATGGGTCGTCCAATTGCTATCGATCAGAAGACCTTGGATCATGATTTTGGAAATTATGCAGCGGTTCTGATTGAGATTGATTTTGCTAGACACATTCCTTCAAGAATATTAATTGAGGCTAATAGCAAGGAATGGTGGCAGCAGGTGGTGATTCAAGATAGGGAGAAGGTGAACTTCTGTTCTCATTGTAAAATCATGGGACACAAATTTGAGGAATGTAACGTTGCGGCGAAAATTGTTTTGAATAACAGTAACAATGAAAGAAGGATGGTCAGTTTGGCACCAGCTGAAAAGGGTCCAGCTCCTTTGAAAATCAATACGCAAGCATCAGGAGATGCACCACAACTGGTATGGAAGATTGCTACGAGAAAAAAAAGGAAATACGAGTCCTAAAAAAGAAAAGTACTACAGAAGTCAGTTCTCCTAGTTCTGATGGGATTTCTGGTGTGAATCAGTTTGCTGCATTAGATATGGTAACTGCGGAAGATACTGCTGATCAAGCTACAGTTGAAGAGACAATGGAAGCGGAACCTGGTGTTAGTAATCCTTTGGGGACAGAAAAGCCTGCTGTAACTGCATTACCGGCTAAGGTTTTTCAACCTCGTCGTGTTTTACAGGCAAAAGATGCACTGGACAATGATGCGGAAAGACTTGAAACACATAAACATATATGGGCAGACGAAGTGGAAGAATAAGAGCAACGAAATTCAGCTGCTGCAAAATTGAAGATAGCTGAGGTCATAGAGACCGTAAACATGCAGAAAGAAGACGAGAAACTATTAAGGAAGGAAGAAGACGCTATGGTAACTGATGAACATGAGGTGCATATAGTGTCTGAGGCTGAGAGTTCTATGTTATGTGATAAGGTCATCAATGGAGTGTCACCTGCTTTAAAACCGAAGAAAAAACCTGATGATACAGTGATAAAAGATGCCAACAAAAAACCACTGGTTGCCAAAACGCCAATCTCTACAGCAACAGTTTATAAGCATACAAATGCTCATGTGCGTGTCATTACTCCAAGAAATCAACGTTTATAATGCGTACAATCTATTGGAATATAAATGGAGCGGCAAAAGAAGATGCCCGCTTCAAACTCAGACAATTAATACGTGATTTTAAACCTACTATAATCTGTCTTGCTGAGCCAAAAATCTCTGTCTCACCTAGGTTTGTGGCGCAACTAAGATTGGATTTGGAAGGTTTTCGTACTGATATTATCCATAACTCACTGAAGATCGTATTGGGAATTTGTGGATTATGAGTTCTACTGAAATTGATGCACCAGTTGTGGTAAACTCGAGTAGACAGGCTATAACAATAGAGATTAATGGTAGTCTTCTTTCTTTTGTACATGCTAGTTCTGTCCACACTATTCGTAGAAGATTGTGGTGTCAGCTTGATCTTGAAAGATTAAATAAGCCTTGGCTAATTATGGGTGATTTCAACTGCGTTCTTCGCTCGGATGAAAAAAAGGGTGGTTTACCACCTAACACCTCTGCTGTTAATGAGTTTAGTGCATGGATGGATGATAATGGACTCTTTGAAGCAGAAACTTTGGGTAAAAAGTTTACTTGGGCAAATGGTCGTCACGGTTTGGCCCGTATTGTTTCTAAGCTGGATAGGGCAATTATTAATGCAGAGTGGCTGGCTACTTATGAGAATTGGCGGTGTAAAGCTCTTCCTAGGGAAGTTTCCGACCGTTCTACTCTATGTGGTTATTTTTTTTACTGTTGATAGGCCGAAGAGAAGTCCGTTTAGAGTGCAGAAGATGTGGTTTAGTCACCCGGATTTTCTTCGTATGGTTCTCGACAGTTGGAATGAGGTTCTTTTGGGTTCACCTGCTTATGTTTTTACAGCTAAGCTAAAGAGACTCAAACTTGTTATGAAACTGTGGAATTGGGAGGTCTTTGGTAACATATATACTCGCCTTAATCAGGCTGAGAGACAATTAGAGGTTGCTACTCTAATTTCTGATGATGATCCTTCCGATATTGTGAAGTTTAACAAGGTAAAAGATGCTAAAGCTGTGGTTCATGACACTAGATGTCAATTGAATACAATGCTTAAGCAGAAATCCAGGAATCAGTGGATTATGGATGGGGCTACCAACACTCAGTTTTTTCATAATAATATTCGTGTCAGACGGAGTAATAATATTATTTCTGAGCTCGTTGAGGGGGATATCACAATTACTGACCAGAATCAGCTCAGAGAGCACATTGTGAATCACTACATTGCAAAGTTTAATGGGGATAATTCTATTCTTGATGATTCTCTTTTTGATATTGATCATGAAAGAATTAGTGATGAGGAAAAATTTGCAATGGATGCCCTTCCATCCGTAGAAGAAATTAGAGCAGCTGTTTTTGATTTGGGTGCTGATAGTTCTCCAGGCCCAGATGGTTTTGCTGGTTTTTTCTACAGACATTGTTGGGATATTATTAAAGATGATTTAATTTCTGCTGTTCTTTTTTGTTGGCAGCAAAAGAAGATCCCCAATGGTGTTAATTCAAGTCTTATCATGCTACTACCAAAGGTAAAAGGTGCTAATTCTATTAAGGACTTTCGACCTATTGGTTTGAGCAATTTTTTCTTCAAAATTTTCACCAAGATCTTAGCCACAAGACGTGGTGGAGTTTTGGATAAATTGATTTCTGATGAGCAGGTTGCTTTCATGAAAGGTAGAAATATTCATGAGAACATTAGTTTGGCATCTGAATTGGTGAATGAAATTGATATCAAACGGAAAGATGGCAACCTGGGCTTGAAACTAGACATCACTCAAGCTTTTGATACAGTAAGTTGGAACTTTGTCATTGAGGTGTTTAGAAGATATGGTTTTTCTGATTCTTGGTGTTCTTGGATTCTCTCTATTCTTAGTTCAGCCAGACTTTCTGTTCTGGTTAATGGAAGTCCTGAGGGTTTCTTCACTATTGATAGAGGTCTGAGACAAGGCGATCCTTTATCCCCTTTGATTTTTATTCTTATTGAGGATGTTTTGAGTAGAAATATTTCAAAACTCTTCAAGGATCGTAAGATGACTCATATGGTGACTCGAAAAGGTATTTCTCCAACTCATTTATTCTTTGCAGATGATATTATGATTTTTTGCAAAGGTAATATGAAAAGTTTGCGATATTTAGTTGATTTGCTGGAAAAATATCGTCTAGCTTCGGGTCAAACTGTAAGTAGACAAAAAAGCAAACTTTATTATAGAGGTGGTACTTTGAACAGGAAGAGAGCTATCATGGATTTTCTGGGAATGAGCCTCGCTTCTTTTCCTGATAGATATTTGGGAGTCAAAGTTATGCCAGGTGCGGTTAAATACAATCATATTTGCAATGTGGTTGAGAATATCAAAAAGCAATTGGCTGGTTGGAAAGGTAAGCTTTTGTCTTTTCAAGATAGAGTGGTGCTTGATAAATCAGTGATAGCAAGCTATTCACTACACAATATGGCTGTCTACAAGTGGCCTTGGAAGTTCATTCGACAATGTGAAAGGGCAATTGCAAATTTCATTTGGACAGGGGATTCTTTAGTGAGTAAATCACTAATTGTGGCATATGACAAGATCTGTTGTCCTTATAATGAAGGAGGCCTTGGGTTAACTAGAATGAGAACTATGAATAAGGCAATGTTGATGAAATTATGGTGGAATATTCGCAATTCCGATAAGGTTTGGGCGAAATTCTTACGAGCAAAGTTTTTGAAGAAGAATGGTGCTTTTATAGACTACTATACTAAGTCTCCAATCCTCCCTGGTTTGCGCATGATTCACAAGATTGTTGACAGTCACACGGCTTCAATCATTGGAGATGGGAGAGCTACTTCTTTGTTTTTCGATACATGGTGTGGACAGTCAAGTCTGGCGGAAATTTACAACATTCCAGACTCTGAACAGTCTAACTTTGTGGCTCGGGTTGGTGACTTGCTAGTGGATGGCCTGTGGGTTGTCCCAAACAATATTGCTAACCTCCTACTTAATGCAGGTATTCATTTGGAGATGCTACCAACACCTACTGGTGGGGACGACAAGCTAGTCTGGATGCCTGACGACAAGGGTGCATTCTCAGTTAAATCAGCAAGAAACATCATCAGAAAACAGTATGAAACTTGGGAGTGTGCGAAACTTCTATGGAGGAAGAAAATCCACCCGACTGTAGCTGCCCAGAACTGGAAAATAGAGCGGGGTATATGTGCAACTGCAGACGTCATAAGCAGGCGTTTTCAGGTACTAATGGTCAGTCGTTGCTGTGTCTGCAAGAAGGCGGAAGAAAATCTGGAACATTTGCTTTGGAGTTGTGATTTTGCAGCAGAAATTTGGGGCTGGGTACAACAGATTTTTGGAATCCAACCTGTCTATGGTTTATCTTTGTGTTATGCTCAAGCTCGTAATCAAAGCAGGATGGTTAAAGACTTATGGCTGCTAGCTATTTTGGTCATCAGGGCGGAGCTATGGAGGCATAGAAACAGAATAGTCTATGACCAAAAGAGAATGTCTGTTCACCAATTTAAGCTCCGGATTTTTCAACTGATTCATGATTTCTCTTTGAGATTGCAGGGTCACATGTTTAATACAGTTCAGGATCTTATGGTGCTGGATTTTTTCAAGGTTAGACACAGAGAAGTGAAGACTAAAGATCCTATCACCTGTTTTTACGTTGCTCCTGAAGTTACAGAACTTCAGTTGTGTTGTGACGGGTCGGCAGTGGATAACCCGGGTCCGGCAGGAATCGGAGTAGTAGCAAGAGATGCGGACTCAAATGTAGTTGGTGCTTTAATGATGGGCTTGGGTTCAGTGTCAAATTTTTGGGCTGAAGTTTTGGCAATTTTACATGGCATGGAATGGGCTTTCAAGTTTGGCTACCGGAGAATTAAAGTCAGAGCTGATTCCCTTGGAGCGATTCTGGCATATCAAAATGGAAATATTCCTTGGGTTATTATTAGCAGGTGGATGGCAATTAAGAGATGCTATGACCAAATCACTTTTGTGCACACTTATAGAGAAGCAAATTTTGCAGCGGATACGATGGCTAAGAGGGGAGGTGCGCTTCATGAGGGAACGGTCGAATCTTTTGAGGGTAGACCTAGTTTCCTTACTTCTATTGAGTTCCCCAACGTACCTTATTTTAGATTCCCGTAGTTTTTCAAGTTTTTGGGACACAATGTCTCTTTTCTTGATGCTACTTTTTTGTAAGATAGTGATCTGGTTCTGATGCCGAGGAATTTGAGGCGATGTCGACATGAAGCAGATTAATGGGTTTAATGTGCTGGTGAGATTATCAGTACTGCACTATGATATCATCCTCTCCACCGGGGGTTATAAGAGAGAACTCATATAGAGTTTATTCAGCTCATAGAACGGGTTGCATTCTGAGCTATAGAGATGTGCCGGATGTTTTTACCTGGAAAAACAATGCACCGTCTCTGGGTACTTTCGTAGTGTTCGAGATCAAAGTCGAACAAGACGAGCCTAAACCTAGTCAATGGCCGTTCACGTCTTGCTTCGGTCACAGAGAGGATAAAGGTTGATCTAGGGAGGGAAACAGCGAAGAAACTTGAGATTAGGTTGAGGATGTGTTTTGGGTGTAAGAGTTCAAGATTTCCGTCGTGAAGGTGACTGGAAATCTCCAAGGCAAGAAGGGTGTTGGGTCGCTCAGGCGTGTTTACTTCTGAGGCTCTGGTTTATTCAGGTCTTCTGAATATCTGGTTGTTTATGGGAAGATGTTCTTGCCTTGGAAGATAGAGGAGGCCTCTATTTATAGTTTTGAACTCACCCTGATCTCTCGACAGAGAAGGTGGAAGTCGTGGAAGAGTGGAGGACATGGGTTGGTTTACGTAACTGCCTGAGTTGTGTAGAGCATGTCCACTCGCGCCATCTTCTCGTAACTGTCCACTATTTCTATCAGTTTCTTTCAACTATCGTAGACCGCCAGACCAATACCCCTAATGTTATCCCCCCGTGTGATGTTTTGATATCTCGAGTGGTATGCAGATGTTGCATGGTTGTGTTGAGCTTTAGGCTTGTGTGGCTATGACTCTGTGGCCAACGTGAGTGTGGCGCCTTTAGAGACACGCATAGTGGTTGTGTAGGAGTGGCCTTGGGCGTTGGCCAAGGCCAGAAGTTGTGGCGCCATGGTTTCATGGCGCCATGGGCTGAGGAGCCACGGCCAACTTGATTGTGGCGTACTTGCGCACTTGTGTTATGGTGCATGCGTGCCTATGCGTGCACTGGCGATATGGCTTATGCATGCGTTTGGGCTACAGTGTGCTTGAAGTCATGGTGCGCTTGTCCATGGTATATTAGACCATCCTGAGCTTAGGGTGTGGTCTGTTTAAGCATGTTTAGGCTGTTGTATGCTTCTCAGAGAGCTTTGGACAGGCCTAGAGCTTCGATATTCCTGAGATTTTCATTAAGACCCGGATGTCGAGTCGTATCTTTAAGAGGAAATCCATGAGGATGCGTCTCTGTTAACTCTTCACCATGTACCATATAATGATCTGGTTCTGATGCCGAGGAATTCGAGGCGATGTCGACATGAAGCAAATTAATGGGTTTAATGTGCTGGTGAGATTATCAGTACTGCACTATGATATCATCCTCTCCACCGGGAGTTATAAGAGAGAACTCATAGAGAGTTTATTCATCTCGTAGAACGGGTTGCATTCTGAGCTTTAGAGATATGCTTGAATAGGCAATTGCACTACGATATCATTCTCTCCACCCGGGAGGCTATAAGAGGGAACTCGTAGAGCTATAGAGATCTGCCTGAGTAGGCAATCAATAAGGAGATTTACGAATTTATCCCTTCTCCATTTTTCACCATCTAGAGAAAGTCCCCTGGTTAGTGTGGAATAATAATGTTTCATACTAAGCACTCGGATGGTGATGGCAACCTTAATTTTCTCAAGGCTTTCTATTCAATGCTAGTAGAGATTATATCGAGCTAATATTCTAATGTGAACTATAGCTATGATGTAAAGCTGAGAATGAGACCATGCGTGTGAAAACATGCAAGTGTAGTTGGATGAAGCCTCTCTTTTTTTTTTTTAGGTGTTAGGGGGACGAGATGGGTGGTGTCGTAGTTGGCATCACGATGGCCGAGACAAGCAAGGGGCCATGGTCACAACATCATGGCCATGACGCTATGAAAGCTAAGTGGGCGTGGCCAGGGCGCGAAACCCTAAATTCGTTTTTTTTTTTTTTTTTTTTTTT
>JAJJMA010312539.1:0-13680 GCA_023529015.1 Papaver nudicaule
ACTGGTCATGACATAAAGCCATGTTACACAAGAACACGATCTCAATCGCTACATTACTACTAAAGTAGTCGACTATATTTCGAAAGAATAGAGAAAGTAGAAATAGAAGAATATCCATAAAGTCATAACTCCTACTAACCTTTTGTCGATGAAGAATAATTGATGTCTTCTTTGTCTTCACAGTCTTCGTCTTCAAGGTCTCTACTACTCTGTCTATATCCCATTTCCGAAATCTAAACTCTAGTAGGCTAAATCAAGAATTGAATTTTGACACCTAAAACTGACAACTAGCTTGACATACCAACGCTAGTGGGTTTGACCGGACAATGCCCTAACAGTTTCTATCAAATCTTGGTCGTGATAAGATTGAAAGAATCCAATCGACCCAAGATACATGATGGAATTTTACTTCCTACCTGTGCTTCACGATCCTCAAGTGAAGTCTTTCAATAGTCGTAGTCCTAAAAGGACTTCGAGATGACGACCAACCTTTATGCAAGGATACACAGATGTGTAGAGGATTAAGATTGTATCTTGCAGAAGGTCATCTATTTATAGTGATCACCAAGGGAGGCTTTGCTTAAAGTTTAATCAACCTTGAATAGGGCTCAAGCAAGTTCCGGAACTAGGAAAGTCCATAGCTTGAATACCCATTCTCAATCTTCTAAGAACTTTAGTCTAAGCCAAAAGTTAAAGAAGACTCAACCTTGTTTGAAGGTTCGCGACTTCTGGTCCAATGCTTGTTTGGACATCGCTTGGATTAAGTTGTTGAATTCCATGGGCCAAGTCACGACAAGTCCGAGAACTAATCATGTCTAGACCAAAAACTTCAAGATATGGAAGTTGGAAGTTTTCGCATGGCTTATGTGAACTCATTCATGAACGCGTTCACAGAGCAGTCCATAGAGTTCAGGAGAATTCAGGAGAATTCTTGAACTTGTATGTACGCGTTCATACAGACTTAGCTCGTTCTCTGAAATCCCAAAGGCAACTTATGTACGCGTTCATGAACGCGTTCACCGTTGGGGTCATTTCAAGAGACAACTCAACATACTCTACCTATACATGTTATCACAAGTGTGACAAATGCAAAGGCGAAAATCCTAGAATACCTTCGGATCATATAAACAACATCATAGACTATTGGTATGATAGAAATGGTAAAAACGATACGGAAAGGAAATACTTTTCTAACCTTCAGCGAGGACGTTATGATTTATCAAGTAGTAAGCTTCGGTCTTCGTCTTCATCAGTCTTCGTCTAGATTACCTAGAACTATCCTAGTCCGAGTTGTAGAGTAATCTTATCAAGGATTGTCTTTTTGTCTCATAAACTTTACAACTGACTTGAGATAGCAACATCACTAGGTTCAACCGAGCTATGCTCTAACAATCTCCCCCTATGTCAATTTTAGTGACAAAAACCAATCTTACATATGGATTCAAAAAGTAAAATCTTTTAGCCCTAACCATACTGTACTTGATCTTCTTGTAATCTTCAGCGTCTTCTGAGTGTTCCTGCAAGCGAAGATTCAAGGTAGAGATAACAAACGTAAAGTCACCACACATCTTGGTTTCTAGAAGGACATAGTCCAACAAGAGTTTGTTATGCAATTGAGTAGTATGTAAAACTTGGTAAGCATTTTGCATCGATGCTTTAAGATACTATACAATTTGATATGTTCTCCCCTTTACTCAATACACTAATTCTTGTTATGCCATGACAAGCACATCGATTTTACTCCCCCTTATGACAATGCCGTAGACAATTGTCGTAGTAGATAGAAAGATTTTACTCCCCCTTACTACAAGATGTCTCCCCCTTTTTGTCATAAAATAGACAAAGAAAAGAAATATAGGAATCCTCATAAAATCGCAATAATCAATGTAGACAAAGGTAAACATACCTGAAACGAGAGATAAAAAGATGCAATTCTCTCGTAGATTCCACAGCCGCACTTCCCAAAAAGATATTACCATGAAGCACAAGTTCAAAAGAACTCTCCCCCATTTTGTGTCATTCCATAAGGAACAAGGCGACTACCTTCCCAAGCAAGGTTTTAGGATATTATCTTGGGTACAATTTTCACAAGTGAAATTGTAGATATGTTTTTCTTTCCTAGCAAGTTACGGTCAAATAGGAATTCAAGGTTTAATCTTCCTACTTTCTCAGAGACTTTCGGTCAACCATCGCCTTAGAGAAAACATTAAGTTACCCCTTCCTAGCGGTTGTAAGACTAAGAATTAAAGGTACAACATTTAATCCAGCGGAGTTCAGCATTGTAGTCTAGGAGGTACCTTATTATCAAAAATCGTATCCTCTTAGACATAAGAGTCAGAAGCATGGATTTTGATAATCTATCATGAACTGCTTTACCCGAACGGGTGGTATGGCTAAATAAACAAGTTCACGGTTTTTGCAATACATTCATAATGATAATCAATTAATATCAAGCATTGCAATCATCAATTAAGATTTTAATTTAATAACCTCGATTAGTTGATGAAAAAGAAAACATGGAAGTATCACAAGCAAATCATGCTTAAATCAAAAGATGACTACTTCTAGCACAGTGATCACCCAAACACTAAGGAAAAGACAAAAACTTTTTAATAAGGAGTTAACTATGCTAAACAAAAACTGACCTAGATATGAGAGTCAATATCTTCTTCGGGATCTTCTTCAGGTTCACTTAAGCTGTTGAAGTTATCATCTTTCTTGAACACGTAGTCAACATAGTTAGGTTCATTGTCTTCATCAGAAACGTTGTTAAACATATTGTTCAAGTCATCCTTAATAACTGACATATCAACTTTCAATTCATTAATTTCGCTTTCCAGTAATTCCATATTGTTAACAATGTCAACAAGTTGGATTTTGAAAGCTTCAAATTCTTTCAGAAAGTCGTGAACGACCCCTGCAGAAATTATGGTGTCATCTTCTACATTCTGATGATCATAGGCAAAGTAACAATTTGATGTTGCATAGATTTCTTGAGTATCAAGAGTTCCTTCAATAGCATCATCAATAATAGTTCTCTTCATCTTCCTTTCAAAACCAACAACTTTGCAAGCCTCTTTGATATTATTTCGTGTGACACTACGAGTAATATGTTTCATGGATTTATGGAGAACTTGAACGTGAATCCGAGTTCATGTGTGTGTGGTATATATAATTTCCTTAAGGAGATATTTTAAGGAATTTTAATGAGTACAAGACTCTTAAGGAAGGCGTTTCTGAAACGTGTATCTCAAATATTCTGGTAAGTTATGGAAGATGGACTTCCTTTACGTTTCCGAACTTGGGCAATTTTCAAGATTTTTTTTCTTCAAAAGTATCACAAAAGAGTCCAATGAATTGGATGTGCGTGCCCATATTGAGAGAATTAATGTATACCCAAAATATCTTAACAATTTTTCTTATTTAATCCCTGAAAATTTTGCCAAAAAGGGTTTTTTAAGTTTATATATCAACTTTATGAATATTTCATAAGTCTCTTAGCTTATTCTCAAGATTTCTTCATGGATCCTGGTCTCGACTCTTGCCTTAGGAGCCAGAGGCAGGGAGGTCGTATAGAGATAGCGGACGAGTTGTTGATACTCACATCAAGTCATTACATTTTGGACTTTTCTGGATGTGATAACACCTTTTTTTATAGTCAACAAGACATGATTAGGTGCTCATAAGACGTTCAGGACAACCTCTTTATAGGGAATTTTTACAGTCCTTTGAGAAGTTTCATCTCTTAAGTAGACATCACGTATTTGGAGCAAGCTCAACATGTGACGATATCTTATGTATGGCATATTTGAGGAATTTTCTACAAGAATTATTATATGTGATCCAAGGTCCCACTTTTATTAATCAATAAGGCATAATAGCACAGATTGTGAGACGTTTTCCATTCTTGAAGATAACCTTTAAAATAAGATACTGAGAGTGAACTCATATTTGTTTCAGTAACACAATAAGAACAATCTTTATTTGATCATTTCAAAGATGTAGTATTGAAGCATACCTGGGCCTTTTTTAATGAAGACAAATTACGATCCCGAATGTAGTCCCATGTATCTTTATTGTACCCAAACGAATTGCCTTTATTCTCACCGACCGGTGGGCACTTCTTATTGGTGAGAAGGCACAAACACAATTATATTGTGTTCGGGTGACCGGTGGTTCACCAGGAATAGAGCATGACTCTTTTATTTCCCATTTTTCCTTCATTAAGATATCAACTTTTGTATTTACAAGAGTTGTTATGAGCTTATTGAAGATGGTTTCATATGCTTTTATTAAAGAGGCATTATGGGAAACAGTAGGACAATCCTTTTCACTAGTCTTAAGATTGTCAGAGACATTTTCTATTTGTTCTGGACCATCTTCTTTGTGAAATATTTTAGAAGATACTTCAATAGTAGAGCATGGAGTACGCACTGGGATTGAAGCAACCAATAAAAGTTGTAGATATGCTATTTTGTGTAAGAAGCATAAGCATCATTTTTTCCCACTTGCGTATTTTGCATCCACGTGAAGTGTGACCAATATCATTACAATGATAGCACCGTTTGGTCAAGTCAGCCTTTTTGGATTTCAAGGACGAAGTTTGTTCGTCTGAAGATCCATTTTTCATGGTGTTTTTGTTCATGATTCACGAAGGCGTCAAACACAGACAGTTACGTCCTTTCCAAGGTGTTTGCCGGCTCTGATACCAACTGAAAAACGGGGATACCGAGATACACCACCAACTTTTTGCTTTCGTGAACCTAGTTGATTATGGTTGTTTGAACGATCTCACAAATCAATATTCAAACAACAACTTGAGTATAGTTCAGAGAACCGAACCCTAACAAGAACGTAGTTCTCGTAGATCTCAATAGAGATGGATTCACTCAAATGTTATGAATCAATAAACTTGCAATTAATTTTATTATATAGATCAGAGACAATATTATGCGGAAGGGACAAGTAATGCAAGACACCAGAATTTTGTTAACGAGGAAACTGCAAACCTAGCAGAAAAACCCCGGGACCTCGTCCAGATGTGAACACCCTTAGTATGAACGGTATACAGACGCTAGCCTACTCTCAGACTTCGGACTGTATCGAGACTGAATTCACCCTACAAACAATTCAACTACCAATGTGCTCCTACGTCTATTGGCTCCCGCAGTAGCCTACGTACTTGATTTCCCTAGCTGACGTCCTTTACAGGCCTAAGAGTTGTTCCACTTCCCTTCGTGAAGACTAGCGCTACCCTGCCTCTAACATGATGCCTAAAAGTATCCAAGTAATCAAACAAGAATACGATTGTGATTTCCTTTAGACTTAAAGTCAAGGTTAATGGAAATCGATATGTTGAATAAGGGTTATTGATCTAGCCTAAACAACTTTACCTCCAAACGCGAGACGAACTTAGTATGAAACCTAGTTCGTGAATTTTGCGTTTGGGAACTTCTAGGGTTTACGATACAAGATCTACCTTACGAAGTTTCTATCAAATCTTGGTCGTGATAAGATTGAAAGAATTCAATCGACCCAAGATACATGATGGAATTTTACTTCCGACCTGTGCTTCACGATCCTCAAGTGAAGTTTTTCAATAGTCGTAGTCCTAAAAGGACTTCGAGATGACGACCAACCTTTATGCAAGGATACACATATGTGTAGAGGATTAAGATTGTATCTTGCCGAAGGTCATCTATTTATAGTGATCACCAAGGGAGGCTTTGCTTAAACTTTAAGCAACCTTGAGTAGGGCTCAAGCAAGTTCCGAACTAGAAAATGTCCATAGCTTGAATACCCATTCTCAATCTTCTAAGAACTTTGGACTAAGCCAAAAGTTAAAGAAGACTCAACCTTGTTTGAAGGTTCGCGACTTATGGTCCAATGCTTGTTTGGACATCGCTTGGATTAAGTTGTTGAATTCCATGGGCCAAGTCACGACAAGTCCGAGAACTAATCATGTCTAGACCGAAAACTTCAAGATATGGAAGTTGGAAGTTTTCGCATGACTTATGTGAACGCGTTCACAGAGCAGTCCATAGAGTTCAGGAGAATTCTTGAACTTGTATGTACGCGTTCACGAACGCGTTCATACAAACTTAGCTCGTTCTCTGAAATCCCAAAGGCAACATATGTACGTGTTCATGAACGCGTTCACCGTTGGGGTCATTTCAAGAGACAACTCAACATACTCTACCTATACATGTTATCACAAGTGTGACAAATGCAAAGGCGAAAATCCTAGAATACCTTCGGATCATACAAACAACATCATAGACTATTGGTATGATAGAAATGGTAAAAACGATACGGAAAGGAAATACCTTTCTAACCTTCAGCGAGGACGTTATGATTTATCAAGTAGTAAGCTTCAGTCTTCATCTTCATCAGTCTTCGTCTAGATTACCTAGAACTATCCTAGTCCGAGTTGTAGAGTAAACTTATCCAGGATTGTGTTTTTGTCTCATAAACTTGACAACTGTCTTGAGATAACAACATCCGTGGGTTCAACCGAGCTATGCTCTAACAACACCATCTATACCGTTGGTTAGCATATCCATGATATAAACACATCTCGTGATATTAATTAAGAAATAAATCGATTATAATCATTTTTACTTATTTTTATTTACTAATACCATTTATGCCTTAGTCCTTTAACAATCTACTCGACGAAACCTTTTATATCCAATATTTAGTGGCAAACTTAACCTAAGAACCTTTTTTTTTTTTTTTTTTTAACGATAAAAAATTTCATAAATGGCATCAAGAGGTTGTTACATACTGCATATCCTGCATAAGTTGAAACCTAATACATGAAGGAGGAGATACACTCCATTCCCTAGTTAACTTTTGATTCCTAGCAAGTTCAGACAATATATCAGCAACTTTATTGTTATCTTCTGGAATGTAATAGCATTTCCAGTTTTTATTCTCCTGAAATAATGAAAGCAAGTCTTTAATATGATTTGAAATTCTCCAGTCGAGGTTGAAGTGACCCTTGTTTATTGCTTCTACTACTAATTGACAGTCAGTCTCAAAATTAACCTTCTCCAGCTTTAGCCTTTGCGCCCATTTGCTCTGAACTCACTGCGTCTTTGATGTAGATGCACTTTGCAGCTTTGCATTCACCTGCACAATTGCAAAGGATTAGTCCGATTCCACCTTGGTTATTAATGGCGGATGATGGGATAATAACAAACAAGATTCGTCAGAAACAATATTTGTTAGAGATCAATAAGCTTCGTCAGAATACTTAATGATGGTTGATTGAAACAATCAAGAAGATAACAATAAAGGTTGAATAAGGTTTGATAATTGATAATAATATTGAATAAGATAGATGTATGTTCTCTAAGCAATAGAGCTAGCCTTTATATAGGCATACAATAACCGACTAAGGTAAATAAAAGGAAATCAACCTAAACTAGGAAAGCTAAGAAACTTGTGATACAAGAACTACTCGTAAAGAACATGATTAAATAAGGAAAGCATAAAGCTGACGTGCAGTACGAAAGATGTACTACATCAGTCCACCCTTCTTGAATGAAACTCGCCCTCGAGTTCATAGGGTAAAAAATCTATCGACTCCATAAGAGACCTCCATCCGAGTCTTCGGTCTCCAACGTAATGTCTGGCTTCTTGAGTATCATCAAATAACGCCTCAAATGAATATTCTTTCATATCTTCATATTCTTCAAATGTTAACCTAGAATAATTCATGTTGTTGTCGTTATCATCTTCTTTATAGCCATTATTGACTAGTATCCATAGTATATTACCTCATACCATTCCTCCCTCTCTTAAAATAACCTTGTCCCCAAGGTTAAACCCCCTCTTGAGATCCTGGGTTAACCTTAGAAAATGCTCAGCTGCGCATATAAATTCCACAAACCAAGCAACATACTGTAGTACTAAATTGTTCATGCAAAAACAGAAACAGTAATATGTTATGGAAAGAAGGAATGCTGCAAAAATCTCCAACTTATGTCTTCCCCGATCAAAGACAAATCCATATCATTAGTCTTCCAAGTCACACGGTAGTCGATCTTTCTCCCAATAATAACTTGAGCTGCATTGTGCACTTGGGTAAATTCTTTCATGGAATCAGTTAAGATGGTACTACTTCTGAATCCGTCAAAATCTTTACCAGGGTCAAATAACCTTCAAGTAAGAAATTTAGCCATACAGTGACCAAATCTTAGAGCACCCACAATTGTTACTTCACCTTTGAAGCCATAATTCACAGTATAGTATGCAACTGCGTGGAGTGTTTCAGATCTGTACTTAAACCACATTTCACCTTGTCCACAATTACTCGAATTAAACTCCATGTGATCAGTTGTGAGTACTTTAAATTTCCACTTTAAATAATCTCCCAACATGTAGATGTAAGCGAGAAATAACGTGAAACTAATCATGATAATGGAGTAAAAATAAATACTAATCAAGCTGTCGTGGACATACCAGCTGACCTCAAACTCCTTCACCAAATCAGATGTCTTGCACATGAAAGCTACACGCCAATTTCCTTTGAGTTCATCTTTGAAGCCAATAAAAGTTGCAGTATTAAAATAATTCTGCTTTCCAGAATATGCAGTACTATTATTGTTCTGCATTCGCGTTGGTCTTCGATAAGTAGAATTTGAACTACGTAACACACGACTTTCAACCTTCATAACCTATTGAACAACTCCAGCCATCTTGTAGACGGATTGAATCATCTCTTGTTGGATAAGTCTATTCAAACCATTAGTGTAACGTACAACTAATTGCTCGAGTCTAATCTTCAAGTGCTTGTCAAATATGCTTTCAAAACTTTTGATAGCAATATATCCCATGGTTCCTACAAGAATTCCTTTATAACGCTATTTGTTTCGAAACAAGAAACCCAACGTTTGACTGCCAGAAGAAAATCGAATATAACCAAAGATATAGAATTTGAGCAAATCAGAAGTTGTAACTTGTTGGATAGTCTTGTCTCTACCAACACCAAGATCTTTCCATGATGAATGAGCGAAATCAATACCTTCCAGGAGTCTGTTAATACCATCTGTTTTATCACTTGAATAAATATCGACAACAGATTCACAAACAACCAGAATTGCACGAGAAAGCAAAAACAAACCAATGTATATGGTCCATGCAATCATTAGATGAAAGCCCATAACACCTCTAATAGCTGTACCAAACTGCAAATCAACTCTTCCATTAGCAGTAGCCCTTACAAGGTTCTCATCTATACTGCAAGATTGAGAAAGTCTCCCCGTGTTTGGGTAAGTAATACCAACAAAACTAAATATGCCGAATAAAAATAATACTGCCAAAGCTCTGTCAGTAATACTTTTTTTTGTGTGACATTCCCGTAAACAGCATGTGATCGTCAAGAAATCCATCATCAATAACAAACACCTCTACAAAATTCGATGATACAGCTGCGTACTTCCCACGATCATACAAAGAACGAATGTAGTTGTGAAAATAAGAACAACTCTTACCTGATATTTTGTTATAAGCTAAGTTCAACGCACTAAACTTTTCCCATGACTGAACCGAGAGAAAACTCATTAGACAACTTACTTCTATAAAGCTCAAGTCTTTCATCACCTTTTGAATTGAAATCCAAAATAATATCAGGAGGTTTATCTTCTTTTTTCACAAAAGTATCTTGAAGTCTCGGAACAATCTCATGCACAAAACGTGCTCTTGTTTTCATCCACAAAAATTGACGGAGTAATAGAAACCACAATAGGAGTAATTGTAGTATTCAAAAATTCATCACCGGTGAAAGAAGTAAACGTCGAAACAATTTGAAAATCTTTTCCACGATCAAATATATTGCGAGGATAATCATAATTAAGGAGGATATAAATAACTCTTACTGAACAAGTTGATGTTGAAAGAAGGCTTGAAACAAGTCACGTCAGCTGATCCATGAAAACCAACCATGTTGATGTCCAAAGGAGTTATAAAACTCGCATTAACTGTTGTATTAACGACCTTGTTCTGATCTTCTTCTTTGTCCCCAAGATTAATATTGAGAACTGGAGTTGATGTAGAGAACAGGATATCATTCTCAACAGACGATGAGACTTCTATAATTTCGTTTTCACAAGATAGTGTTTCATCTTTTTGAGACACTAATTCTTCAAACTTTTCTTGTTCGTCTTCTTTCTTTTCATCTTTCTTTTCTTCCTTCTTCTCTTCAACTTCACAATCAGTTGGAGTTACATCTTCTTGTGAGTCTTCTACGGTTGAATCTTCTTTAACATCAATTTGAGGAATTATTGATATACAACTTACCTCGTCTTTAGACTCTGCATCTTCTAATGCCGCATCTTTTTTGTCTGACTTTTCTTCCGAAGGCAGAAGAGAATTAAGCTCGACAATAGGACTTTCTGCATGATTAAAAGACGTATGCGTTGACGACGATCTTGATTGTTCTTCTTTTGGTGTTTCATTTTTTTTTTTTACACTCAAGAATATCTTCATCTTTAATACCTAGATGTTTCATGATCTTTATTAACTTCTCATCAAGAGTTGTTGACGGTCTTGACTGTGCTACCTCTTTTTGTAAAACTGATCTTCTAAGTTCTTTTTCTTTTTCTTCACGTTGCCAATTCTTATATTGCCTATATAGTTGTAGTCCATAGTATTTGGATACAAACTTATATAGCATCAATCTCTGCATTATTGCCCAACTACGCACAAGTTCTTGACCTTTCATATGACGTTCGTAACGGAGTCCTTCCCACCAAGATGCTGCTCTTCCCTTGAGTTTGCAAGCAACATAATACGCTTGGTCTTCGCTATACATCCTTCGGTCTCTGAAAAACGAATCTACTTCATCCATCCACTCAAACAGTTCTTCAGGTTCTAAATCATCATAGAAGTAGGGAATCTCTTTCGACATGATAACTCTGAAATCTTGAACAAGAAACTAACGAAAAAAATTAGTTTTTTTTTTTTTTTGGAAAAAAAAAAAAAAACAAAAAAAAATTTCTTTTTTTTTTTTTTTTTTTTTTTGAATTAACTAGGGTTTTGATAAAAAGATAGGTTTTGTGAAAAAGTAGGGTTGCGGAAGCTAAGGTATCAGGATCGAGTTATAGATGAGAATCTAGAATTGTTGCTCTGATGCCAACTAATGGCGGATGATGGGATAATAACAAACAAGCTTCGTCAGAAACAATATTTGTTAGAGATCAATAAGCTTCGTCGGAATACTTAATGATGGTTGATTGAAACAATCAAGAAGATAACCATAAAGGTTGAATAAGGTTTGATAATTGATAATAATATTGAATAAGATAGATGTATGTTCTCTAAGCAATAGAGCTAGCCTTTATATAGGCATACAATAACCGACTAAAGGTAAATAAAAGGAAATCAACCTAAACTAGGAAAGCTAAGAAACTTGTGATACAAGAACTACTCGTAAAAAGCAGGATTAAATAAGGAAATCATAAAGCTGACGTGCAGTACGAAAGATGTACTACATCAGTTATTAAAATCAACATAGGAACCATCAGTATTAAAGGTAAAACACTCTTGTGATGGTGGTTTCCACCCTTTAGAATGAACTGTAATCCTAGTCGTAAACCTAAGAACCTAGGTAGTCATAAATTGGGGTTGTTTTTCTAGTGGAGCACGTTTCAGTGGATTAACTTGGCACTTTGCTAGTGCTAGGTTTTAAAAAGCAGATAATTCTATATTTATTTCTAGAGAACGGATCCGCTCACATGTTGGAAGTCACACTATCTGACTCGAAAATATCCACCGTCGGATCTAGAAATATATACGGTGTAGATCTATTACTTTATACATTTAAGATCTGGATCAACCCAAAACCCGTGCCCAGAAACTGAATTCTTATTACATTCGTTATACACTTTTAGTCCAGTGAAGGAGACAAAGAAGAAAACACAGAGGATGAAGGAGACGAAGAAGAAACATATATTTTTCTTCGGTGGTTTCAAGAGATGCAGAAGAACCAGGTTTTTTTCCTCGGTGGTTCCGAGAGACGTAGAAGAAAGTTTTATTTTTTTCTTTGGTTATCGATTGAAAGAATGGGATTTCTATACTCAGGGTTTTTCAAGAAATTGGGGATTTCTGTACATAGGGTTTCAAGAAATTGGGTCAGCAGAAGAAGAGAAGGATTTTATTACTGAGTTTATTAGGGTGTTTTGAATGGTATTTTGAGTTTTCAATTGATTTTGAAACCTTGATTTCCCATTCTTTAAACCTCTAATTGGTAATATCAACTCTTAAGAAATTGTACTTGCTCCTTTCGATACAATTTGGAGAAGTTTATTAGAAACAGTGTTACCTGCAACTTATGCAATACAATTTTCATCGGCGGCACAGACTAAGAAATCTTTGTATGAACTCCAGGATAGGTTAGACCATGTTCATTTTCACAAGTGAAATTCAAATTCAATATTCACAAAAACTTCTACACTTCTACAAGAAAAAAGCATCTATGCGTAAGTCCATCAATGCCTTGGGTAATCCATCCGTCGTCTGCAAATCTGCAATTATAAATGGGCATCTTATATCTCATACATTCATCACTAAATTCTACCAAAACCCACTTCTTTTTCCCTTAATTCTCGTCCAAAATCGCTGTCCAAATCCCCAAACCACTTGTACCCAAGTTTCTAACAATTTTAATCTAAAAAAAACTCATAATCGTTCGAAATCAGCCCAAAATCATGGCAATTACCATTATCCATAAAAGAATCATAATCTTCTATTTGCTTTTCGCTGCGACAATTTAAGCTCTTAAGGAACTGATTTTAAAATCGATGGGTTTTTCTATGAAAGGTCGGTGTCCGGCAGGGAAGGAAAAAGAGAAAGAAAAGAAATCCCCGGCTTCTGGGTCACGGGGCAACCCGCCATATCCAGATCTAAAGTTGAAAAGTTACACAGATCTAAACCGTATATGTTTTGTAATCTGACGGTTGGGATTTTCAAGTGAGATAGTGTGATTTAAAGCATGTGAGGGGATCCGTTCTCTTATTTCTATAACTATCTAATAAGGAATAGCTAGTAACTTTAACCAGACGACTTAGCCATTACTAAAAAATACTCCCTCTATCCCAACTAGCTCAATTTATGTGGGACGGAGGGAGTATCTTTTTTGTTTGTATGTGTATCACTTGTACACTTATTTTTTGTGATCGACATTGATAAAAAAAGAGAGGTATTAGAGCTTTAACCACCCTAAGCTGGAAAAACAAAACGACGAAAACAAAGAAAGTAGTGGTAACATTTTAGAAAATTTACTAGGCGTGGAAACAAACCCACAAATGAACCTACAATCGGGCACAATGCCTCATTTGTAACTTCTTGAACAACTTAATCAATGCATGATGGCTCTGGCCAGAGGTGTAAAACGTGCCGGCACGGCACGGCACATGGCACACGAAGGCGTGCTTTTACGTGCCATGTGCCGTGCTGTGATGTGCCAACAATTTTAACGTGCTGTGCCGTGCTGTGCTTTTTTAGTCAAAAGCAAAGCACGGCATGACACACGGGCATGGCACACGAATAAGCGTGCTGTGCCGTGCCGTGCTGTGCTAGCACACTAAATTTACGTCATCCTAAAAAAATGTTTTTTAAATATTTAAATAACTTATAATCTTATAAATTATCAAGTTAATTATAATAAATTTTGAA
>JAJJMA010312542.1:0-36991 GCA_023529015.1 Papaver nudicaule
AAAAGGCGGGCCCGAGGGTAAGAATACACCATGGGATCCTGGTAAGTTTCCCCATTCTCGTCAACCCGTTCCTCGACGCCTTGAAGAGTAAGCGTTGGTGCTGGCGGACTAAACCCCGGGAACCGGTCCCAAGACCACATTTGTAGGAAACTTGCAGGCACGAAGGTCTCGACTGTGTGCACATCGGCGACCCTCTGGATATCAATCACAAGCAAGTCTAAGTGGTGGTAAAGCCCACCCAAGAACATAGGAGCCAGAGGAAAAGAAACACCACGCGCCATTAAAACAGCCATGGGCATAAGCTCCTCCTTGATCGTGTCCCCTGGGCTAAATTCAAAGACATCGTGGCTTAACCAGAAGAGGAGAAACGCTGGTAATTGCGCTCTCTCCGAATCCTCGCCATAATCCGGACATGTAAGATGACCTTCCACCATTTTCGGCGCCCAATATTTCACGAAGAGCGGATAAGAAGAGCGCCTCTTCTTTGATTTGTTTGAAGTAGTCGCTTCACCATCACCATCACCTAGAATGTATAAAAAGGGGATTAGTCGCGAGTAATAAACATTCGTATCAGACAAGAAAAGAGTAGAAGACAAGTTAGAAAAGAAGAAAAAAAAAACAACGTATATACCCCGAGCACCTTCATGTTCCTCGCCTCCTTCCACATCGTCGTCCTGAGCACATTCGAGTTCCTTACCCTTTTCTGGGTTCTCTCCGGCTCCCTCAACTGGGACATCTCTAGCGAGCTCTTTGGATTTCTTCAGGATAGCCACCAAATCCCAATCTTTCTCGCGCATGCACCCTGCAACAGCGGACTGATGCCAATAACAAGTACCGTGAACGGGTAACAGAGTGTAGGCAATCACGTCCTCGAGAGTAATGGTCGCCTCCCCCCAAGCAAAAAGGAAAGTATGAAACAGGGAGATCCAGCGCGTAACCAGCTTGGTCAGATCGATGCCGCTACGATTACAAGAACGACATTTAGACGCTTTGATAGCGTCGAGAACGCCGATTTTCCCTAATATACGAGCGTGTGACTCATGGCCCTCGATAAAGTCGACCCAAGGTGACCAACCATCCTGAGGTTTCGCCGTGGATTTGTAAACAATGTTGGGAAGCTCGTATCGCCTCGATTTATGGCTAGTCGGGGGATCTGCTCGTAGGGAGGAAACGACCATTCAGCGTTGTCTGGCTTTAACAACCACTCCGGGTCGGCTGGTGACTCCGGCGGTAGACGATTCAGGAGGCGCTGATTGAAGAAATCATCTGGATAGTCGCCGCCCGGAATAGGAACAAAAGCGCTTTGAAGGGCGACGCTTCGTACGAACAGATCTTTAGAGAATAAGCCATCTTCCCGATCGGCGGGGGGAAAGACATCAAGGTTAGGAGTGGGAGCGCCCTCCCCTTCCAGCGCGGTTTCAGGATTAATCTCCTCCTCATAGTTAGGAGCGTGTGTATCGTCTTGTAACGGCTCGTCATGATCCTTCATGGTAACAGGAGAAGAGAAGGAGAAGGATTTCAACTAAGGAAAATTGACTAAAGAAGGCAAAGGTAAAAGAGTATTTATATGGTAAGAAGGAAGGATAACCGCTCGCCACATAGACCACGATGCCCACAAGACCTGAACATGCGCCGCCACGTAGGCCATGATCTCGACAGTTATGGGAGTGAACGTGGGCGACGGCTAGGGGACTTGGGTATCCATGGGTGACGGTCGACCCGGCATGCTCTGCCCGCCCGAACCGTCAGGGGACTAATGTGGATGACCCAAGTTCATTAGGACCCAACGGGCTTGATACATACTCAATTTGGCCCATTTAGTTGGGCTTGGGTTTAAGCATTTTGGGTGTTTAGGGAGTAAGGAATGGCAATTATGTTAATAAGTAACTAAGAGGACACATGGCAACCCAAGAGTAAAAGGGAGTCTCTATAAATAGGATCTTAAGAGAACCATTAGAGCAAGCTTTTTTGGAGAGAGAAAGATGAGACCACTTATTTGAGAGAAGAAGAAACAAGATAAATCGGACTGCTATCTCTGTGACTCGGATCGGATTGAGAACATAACCCTATTTACATTCGTCCCTGAGATTCATTTTAAGGAACTCACTGTAAAACATTACGTTCAGGGAACTCCCGCTATCAATCAGGATTTTCTTCACGTTCCATCCGGCAACGGGGAGAGTCAAAACAAGCGGGTCATTGTGCACCTCCATGTCTTGATCTACATCTGCTGCTGAGAAACTTAAAGGTGTGGCTATCCATCCTTCCCACTGCTCCGTGGCTTCTCCGTTCATGCTAAAAATATCATGGCTTTCCATTCGCTTCCTGAGTCGTTGGCTTATACCTCCCACGTGTGTAGAGGCCCGTGATTCGGAATGGGTGATCATTGTAACTACTTGGTCATTTGGTGGAATTGTGACCGTCTTGCTTCGTTGGCTGCGCTGCTGCTGATGCACATACTGCCCTAGGTCACCTGTGTCCACCAATGCCTGGATGTAATCTTTTAGAGTTTTACAATCCTCGGTTCGATGCCCTTTGAACTCGTGGTATTCGCAGAAATCTTTGTGGTTCTCATTTCGGGGAGCCTGCTGTCCTCTTGACCACGACCACTTCATATCCGCACGGGATTTCAGAGTTCGCAGTATCTGTGACACGCTCGTGTTCAACTTAGTGTAGACCGAGTCATTGAAATCGTAGCTCTTTTTTCCTGTTCCCGGCTTTAGACGTTTGTTGTCGTATTGCCTTGCTCCATCATACGCTCTTTTCTCTGTAGGCACGGGCTCTACCGAATTGGTGCGGTGTGAACTTCCTTGTCCTTGTGAAGACCTGTGGTTGCTCCTTTGTCGATCCGATGGTCGATGTGACTGACTCCGGGGATTGTCTCTTTGAATCTCTTGCAATCGTACATGCTTTTCAAGGATAATACGCAATGCTCCTTCCGTCTGCGGATCTGATCCGTGTATTTCAACGAAGAGCGCGCAGTGCCTGTCCAATCCCCATGTAAAACCGCTGATTTTCGCCTCATCGCTCACGTTTCCTATTTCTTGGCAAATCTTCGTCCATCTTCTCTCATAGTCTCTGTAATTTTCCCCCGGCTTGGAGATTAGTCCGTGAAGCTTATCAGTCCCTGTCTTCAAAGCTTTGTTATACATGTATTGTCCCACGAACTTGGTGGCCAGCTCAGCGTACGATCTGATGGAGTTTGGAGTTAAATTGTCGTACCATTGGAGTGCGACTCCCTTTAGACTGGACGGAAAATACCTGCACATTACCACATTATTCCTTACCCAGGGTGCCATAACCCGTGCATAATATCTTAGGTGCGCTGCGGGATCTTTGGTTCCGTCGTAGCATTGAAAAGTAGGAAGCGAACATTTCCTGGAAATCCTAGTTAACGCAAGCCTGGGAACAAGGGGTGTTGTCTGCGCATCATGCATCGCCACTTCCAATCTATTGCCTCCTTGGTGCGCTCTGATTGCTCTTAATTCAGCTCTCATTTCTTCCAGTTCGTCTCGATACTGACGTTCGTGATTGTTGGGTACGACACCATGGTTAGCTGGTCTGTCTACTGCGTACATTCCATCACCGAAATCATCCTCATATTCATCCTCGTCATAATCTCCTGCCATGTCATCCTCCGCGGATTGATTTCCTACTTCATAGTCGTAATCCATATCTCCTGGGTAATTGTTCTCGTATGGCATGACTGGTGGTCGGCCTCTCTGCTGGGGATGCGTGATCATCCTTCTTTCTTGATTGTCTTGATACCGGATATTTTGCGAGTTTTCCTCTCGTGCTGGGTTTCTTGGAAGTTGATACCGTAAGGGTTGTACTTGCGGTGCCCTTGCCAAGATCACTGCTTTTCCTTTTAGCTCCTCATTTTCCCGTGCTAGAATGGCCATTGCGTCTGCTAGCAGTTTCCGTTCCCTTTGGGTTGCTTTTAGTTCTGCCGCCAGTAGTATGGATGCGTTTGATTGAGGAGATGGTTCCATGCGCGGGATAGTTCCGTGCTGATGGTAAGACTCTGCTTCTAATTCTTCTTCAACAGAATCGTCCTCACTGTTAACATGTGGTTTTCCGCGCTCCACCCTCTCAGGCTGCATGGCGGGATTTGGTACTGGTGACAAGACTCCACTCCCGGGAATTGATATGGTAACTGTAAGCGTGAGGATCCTCCCAGCTCGCCTGGTGCCATTCCATACTGATGAAGATGGCCGGCCTGCTTCTTTGCGTGTTCTTTAGCAGCTTGGCAGCTCTCGGTCGTGTGGCCTTTTACTCCGTGGTAATCGCAGTAATCCTCTTGAGTCGTTCCTCCCATCTTGCCTTTGTTTTTCTCTGTCATTACTCTTGCCATTTCCATCTTTCGGATTTCTGCATCTTGGACTGCTCGGGAATTTCTTGCATCTGCTGCCGCTTTTGATGCAATCTTCTGCGCTTCTACAGTTGCATTCTTGTCCATGATCTCTTTGTGTGCAGCAACTGCTTGTGTCTTTTGATGCTGTTCAAACACCTTCTTCTTTGTTATCGCAACCATTTCCGCCGTAGCTTCTGCTGCAGCCTTCGAAGCTTCTTTGGATGCTACAACTGCTCTCAAGTCTGCTCCCGTCACCGTGCTTGCCTTTGTGACTGCGACCGTTCGGTTAGCTTCCTGCTCCATGGCGATTTTCTGTGCACTCCGTGTTCTTACTGAGGGTGTTGGATTCTTAGGCTTCGAGGGGTCCTTCAGCAATTCCATGTTCTGCAATGGTACAAACAAGAGAAAAACCCAGTAGATTTTTACAGAAATTCTGTTAGTTAAATTATTAGTATAATTCCATCCTTCTTCTGGATCTGCTTCTTCGATCCTTCTTTGCCGTGACGCGCCACCAGTATCAACGCGTAGGTTCAGGACGGGATGAAAGCATGAACATAACATTGTAAATAATAACGATTTACTCATTTCAAACGTTATTACTCGCTCTCTTAGTGAGAAAAAACATATTGTTACTTTTGTTTTGAAATCACAAGGTCAATAGGAAAGACTAATACTTTTACCGAGACAATAAGTCCCTATTTCTAGTGCCAAACTGTGAGCGCAAAAATCTATTTGCTTAGATCAAGAGCTCACAATCAATATCGCAGCATACATGTGAGTGCGACACAATAATGATATCCTAAGATATAACTTTGAAGAAAACCCTTACCCGTGATCCTATTTCAGATGATACCAGTAATGGTTAACATATTTCAGATTAGCTTAAGTTTATCACGTTTACTCTATAATATGAAAATATATGGTAGATCCCGCACGGGACGCATGGCTGCGGGATCAGCATGTTTATTTGGAAGTAATGAAATAAGATACGAAAATACATTACGATTATGCTATTAAATTCATGGAATCCTGATTCATATGACTAAAACTTGACATAAAGGGATATAAATGAAAGAACTTCTCATCTCGTTAATGAGAATCATTGAAGATATAAATGGTATTCTTGAGTGATTAATCGAACTTACAATGGTGTATTTCTAGTTTCTCTTTGTTTATAAGTTAAGATTGGATTTATGAATAAACCTTCTCTCTCCTCCCTTCTCTCCTCTCTTTTTTGTCGACCCCCTCTCTACTCAGAGGAGTCAAGTATTTATAGAGTTGGTAACATTTACTGCTCATGGATCAACCCGTGCGGTTTCTTCACGATGCTTGTTCACGGATTTGTATGATCGTATCGTTCCCGCACGGGCATGGGGATCGCGTTCCCTTCCTTGCTAATACTTGGCTGTGGTTGCGCCACGTCCTGGCCGTACATAGATCCGTTGCATGCAATGTAACTGACACGTGCAATGCAAGTGCCACGTCTCAACTTCCCTCTGTCTTCATCCTGACCGTTGAGTTTGAATCAACTCGAGATCCGAAAAAGTAGCTTTGGCCTTTCCATGGTGCTTGCCGTTGTATCGTGCTAAGTTACTTCTATCTTCAGATCTTGCCACGTGTAACATGTCAAATGTGCTATTACAAGCTTGACGCATGAGATTGTTAGAGTGGATTGAATAAAAATGGTTACGAATTAGAGCATATGCTTAGTATATGAGCACAAAATGTTCTGCCTAGGTATGTTGCAATCGGAAGTTCATATTACTAGTTCACTCCCACATACTGAAATCTAGCAGCATAGTTGACTTAGAATAGCTGATATGGAAGAGGGGTGAATTGAGTCGAGTAAGATGGAGAAATGAAAACTGAGTAAGATGGAGAAATGAAAACAAATTGATGAATCTCGAGTTGTTATTTTTCCTTTTCTGAAACTGACATCTATACTTACAAAACACAAGTGATTGTTGTGTCACGCAACGGTCAGGATATCTTTGGTTTTTCTGAGTGGTGGTTAGGATCTTCCGATCTCTTTCAGTGTAGATTTTTATAATTTGATCCAACGACTTTCCCCATTTTGTGGCCACGTGTGGGTAATTAATCCTTACCCTGCGGCCTTGCCCACACACCCACGCATTCAATTGTGTAAAACCGTAACCTTCAGTCTTCCCATCTTCCTCTGCAACAACAGAAGAAGTGGTTACCATCTCATATTCCGCATGGCGATTACATCCTCTATACAATCTGGAACTGAATTCTTGGATTATGGTTGATTATTAGGATTCAGATGTATTATTAGTCTTATAAGTCTTCCAATTCTATCGTATTCAATCCTTATCTATGTAACTTACTAAGCATTGTAACTCATATAAATAGCGAGTAATGAAACACATCTCTTCACAGTTGTGAGAGAATCAAAACCAGTGCCATATTTCTATAGTAAGTTCAAATAACCGAGTATTTATTTTTCAATTCGTGATGATTATTTGTTGAACTTTATGAGCTTTAGATTCCTTTTTACAAAAGAGAAAATGAAAAAGAAACGTACTTGATGATAGACTGCAAAGAGAAGGCAAGAGTTTGAACCATTCGAGTTGAACTCCAAGAGATGCATTGTCAGGAACCACAATCTTTCTATCTTCGAAAAAAGAAGCATCCAGAGCTGTAGCTCCTGCAATAGCGAAATTCGCCCCATGTTGTAAATCTTTTGTGCTACTTCCTAAATACGGTGGTAGCAACGGTAGTCCTACAGCTTGAGCTGAAACATACAAGGATTACGTTGTTATTAATCAAAATGGCTGATATCAATCTATGAATTTAGTGATCAAGATTATTTTGCTGACGTGTCGCAACCACATTCAGTTTCAAGTTTTCTCAAAAGTTAGGCTTACTAATAAAACTCTCAAAAATGGGTCCATCTGTTGCATCCATTGGGTTTCAAGAGACGCGATTGTTCGCAAAGAAGAAAAACCTGATGTTTATGTAGAAAACCCTCAAGGGGAACAAATTATGTGGCAACCACATTCAATTCAAGTTTCTCAAAATTTGGGCGCCACATGGCAGGTTACATGCCCCACAAAACTCACTACTATGGGTCCACTGTTGAAACATTGGGTTTCAACTTTCAAGAGACGCACATATGATGTTTAGCCAAATCGTCAGATTTAATAAAAGGGCACATTTCACCCTTCGAAATAAGACATCACTGAACAGTTGTGTCAGTGAACCGGTTTGATCGAGAGTCACTTTTATCATCCCTGCCGTCTTTTGAAACCCATCTTTTGGGAAACGTTTATGTACTAACGTTTCAGAGCGAAATTCTCCTTTCGGACGGATGCGACTCTTCACTAGGATAAGTATTTAATAGCGTCCGTCTAGCATTCAACACTTTATCCGAATGCTTCTCTTTCTCAGCGAAGGACGTCAAATCAAAGGCCAAATTGTTCAGGCACCAGCTCTTCGGTGAAAGTAAGTAATCATGAAATAGTTACAGAAGTCACAGGTAATGCAAGTTCTCTTTCAATGGCACTTTTTGGATTTGTTCGATCATGATGAAATAGTTACAGAAGCAGCCACGGCCATTAATTCTTAAGACACCATCATCTGTTCACAATGAAGTGGATATATATATATATAAGTATATCTATATATATAGGCCATGAATCCTTGCAAAAAGCCAAATACTATGAAGTTTATGATCTATATAGTGAGACTGTACAGTGTTCGATAAAATGCAAGAAAGAGAGAGGCTCGATGATAACTTTGCAAGTGATATATCGGTAATGGTTAAATTATGTTCTCTTCTCTCTTACAAGTAGCACTAATGCAACAAATCGGTTGTCTCAAATGATATAGATCAATGAATGCAATATGTAGCATCTCTTCATGCTATCAGATATCATCCGTTCATTCTTAATGTTTAAGTGCTGTTTAATCCTACAAGACATTTTGTACAAGATTAATTGTAATCTAATTATGGCGACGACCACGACAAAACTTTCCGGTGGATACACAGAGCTAATAAAGCAGCAGTCGAGGCGAGAGCCAAAAGAATAATAAATGTCGATATGCGTTCGAGATGCTCTTACCGGGTTAAACCAAACCAAAGGGAAAATTGGGAATATACCCCAAAATGGAGCAGCAAATCGGGAATCTGCCCCAACTTTCAAATGTTCGGTAATCTGCCCCAACATAACAGATTCTGTCCATTTAGGTTAACAGTCAATTTATCGAGTTTTTACCGGTCAATATCTCGGGTAGTGAGATCACGCGAAATGACTTATTTTACTGCTTACACCTCGTAACATAGGAAAGTTTTTTCAATCGCAGTACCAATAAACAATCCAACGGTTACTGAGAGAACTGATCCCAGACTCCCTGATAACAATGTCTTATCGATATCGAAAAACCCAAGCATAAACGATGATGAATCACCGGAAACTTGATCTGCATCTGAAGCGTAATGGACACCTAACATATAATCTTTGACGAATTCAACACATCTCTTTGGAACTTGACTCCAAATTCCAGCATCATTTGTTTCGATTGTGAATTTCTAATTATCACAAAAGATTTCATCCGGTGTTGTATCTCGGATTAAGGTTTTTCTATCAGTAATTTGAATGATTGATTGAGAGTAAATATGAGAAATCTGGATTGATATGATTAGAATTATGAAGATCGGGGTGGACTAATCCATAGCTGCAAAAAAAAACCCCTAAAATGAAAAACCTTGATGGATTTTCTCTTGATAGCCTGAATTTATCAGGGAGGAGAAGAAATTCAGTTACTAATCCTAATCAATCGGCCAAGAAAGATGTTTGTAAAGAAAAACCACACCCTATTTGTTTCCATTTTCGATTTTGATTCTCTAATCATGAATTCAAAGTAGAGATTCAGAGTGTTAATCATGTTTAACGTGCGGTTTACACATTCGCATAATGGGGTTTAGTTGTCTTTTCTTCGCATGTGTAACATACATGTGTGCACATTTGACTTTTTAACGGATTTGGATGAAATTTTTAACGATTGGGGCAGATTACCGAACATTTGAAAGTTGGGGCAGATCCCCGATTTGCTGCTCCATTTTGGGGCATATTCCCAATTTTCCCTAAACCAAAGGCAGAATCGATCGGTTGGCAATAGTTTATGTTCATCCAGGAGATAGCTAGGTTACCAAGTTTGTTTTAGAAATGCAGTAGATTTAACTTTTAATGTATGCATGGGTCAAAACTTCTAACGTGGAAAAATTAGGCTATTTTACAGGATCCTTATCAGGCATGAAAGATTCAATACAAGAGTTTCCATGGTTTTAAATAACTTGAAAAATCTGGGTCTTGGTGTTTGACATTCAATAGTAAGGATGTTCCCATAAAACTCCATTAGCAGAAGTTTAAAAGGATTTCTTTCTAGGAATTGGAGGTGTTTAGGGAGGAGGAGAAAGTATGATCTTACTGTGATCAGGAAAGAAAGAGTTTTGGGAAGTAATAACAATGTTTGTGGTACATATAGAGAAAGAGACTTTGAGAATGGAATCTGAATGAGACCCCTTGCTTGGTCAATATAAGAGAAGTTGTGTCAAAGACCCTTTGAATAAGGTAAAGAGAATACTTCCTCAAGATTGAGAAATATGAATGCAACCCCTTGCTTGAACAATGTAGGAGAAAACTTCCTCAAACTATTCATATAATGTATATAGGGCAACAAGTACTACATCAGGGTACCAGTCATTATAAAGTGATGGTGGTGGAAGTCTAGAGAATTGGAAATGTGAACACTGCAATTAATCAGGTATTTACTGCTCGCATGTTATATTGTTATTTACTGGAGAAATTCAAATATAAATTTACTCCGGAATGTTGCGAATTTTTATGTTTTATGTTACCAAACACATATATGCAATGGGTTTTGTTAACTTGTGCACCTATGCACAAGTTAACACCCAATCATTGTCATGGATATTTGTAAACAATAATAAAATCAAGTGAGAGAGAATGTTTATACACCAATATCAAAGGAGAGAGATTGATTATAAATTTATAGAGAAGGATTATACACTTGGTATTAGTGTATAAACAATCTCTCTCACTTGATATTGGTGTATAAACAATCTCTCTCACTTGATTTTATTATTGTTTACAAATATCCATGGTAATGATTGGGTGTTAACTTGTGCATAGGTGCACAAGTTAACAAAACCCATATGCAATTCTATGTGACTAGAATATCCGGATCATCTTTCATGTCAGCAGCCCGTGTAATACTGATGCAGACAAATTAGTACAATTTTTTTTTTTTTTTACTTCAAGTTTTGTGAAGTGTGATGTTGTTCCAGTAGTTTCGTTGCTCAGTGATTCCCGAGTACAATGGAGTCACTTTCGTTTATTATCAAAATGCATTGGAGAAAAGCCCGCGCATTTGCGCGGGCTTACAAGGACTTGTTGTAAAATATATGAAATTCCCATGATCTTTGGACATCTGTTATCTCCATAGGCCTGCTTGTTTCTTTTGTCTTTTGTTTCATGGGAAACTGACTACTGGTGTCAAAAAGAATTACTCCCTCCGTTTCAATTATATAGGTGGAGGGACCAATTCTCTTAGATTAAGAAAACATTTTTGAATTCATAAATTTACATGTTTTTTCTTGTTTTGCCCTTTGTCTTATACATAACACAATTACCTATGTAGTATTAATAGGGGTATAACCTGTAAAAAATTCCCTTGATAATTGTACTCCGCCTATAATTTGAAACATAAAAAAGTCACATTTCCGCCTATATAAAAGAAACGGAGGGAGTATTACTTCCAAAACAATGACTACCATCAATATAAAACCACAGTACCACACAAAGGAATCAAAGCTGAATGCCCCAATAATGTGGTGAAATCTATTACTGATCTATGCTGGCAAACAATTACCCAAACAGAATTATGCTTACGGAAATGCATCGCTCATTTAGACAATACAGTCACTCTTGCTCCAACGATAGCTGCAACAACAAAATGCAATTGTTCTTTTTTTCTTTTGCAAGTGAAACCGTTAAAGTTGGTCAATTGCAATGACCAAGTAAGAATACATGGGATGTTTTTTTTGGTTGGTCTTATTGGATTCACGGGCTGTTTCGCAATAGCGTATATTGGGGCATCATTTAACCAAGGAATAACCTTTGCCGAAATGGTTCGGGCTAGGTCACAGGGTAATGAGCTGTGGCCAAAATAAATTGGAAACTCAAATCAAATTAAATACATGCACATGCAGTATTACGTTTCATTGTAAATTTCATAGTTTGGGAACCGAACAACCCGAGTCAATACACCTATCGGTAATTAGAAGCATATCAGTAATCGTCTTGAGTCGAAGTACCTATATCCCTTCATTCTTAAGTAGATTCTTGGCTTTCACTTTTTTTTACTTACCAAGTGTTATTGGCATTCCATAATTTTTCTTCCATGTGACCCATCATCTTATGCTAAATAAGGAAAGCTTAACGGTTAAACACCAAAATAACCCAGGATATATACAGCTGCCAGCAGCAGCACATCCTTTACAAAAATGAGATGATAAACTTTACTCCAGTAATTACGATAGAGAAGTAATGGTGGGGTGAGAAAATAGTAGATGATCAAATATTGTTTCCATCTTCGTATTAAAAAAATATAAAAAAATTACAGACCTAATTCACAGCTTTCAGAGTTTTGCTATAAGTACTTAAGGCTCACAAACAATATGAAAAATATAACGCAAATCTTCTACTACGTTAAATGGATATGTATCGTCTTCTCAATCTATCAAGTGATCATTTATCCCACTTCTGGGCATTACCTCTCGAAAGACAATGGGAGAGTATAACTTTGATAGGGAGAACATGATAGTGGAGTAACCTAATTTACCTTTGACCCGCTCAAGAGTTCAGATGCAGTATGGCGAACCATCCTTTGTACCTCACTTTTTAGATCTACAAAAAAAGTGGAACCAATCTTTTCCACTTGAAGACGGAGTAGGAACCTGCATGTTGAAGAAGACATGACGATTGTGTAAATGAAATAACGGGAAGATTGGTGCTAACTACACGAATAATCAATAATATAAAACACATCGAAGACAAGTTGGCCTAGACAAACGAACCGTTGCGATTTCGACAAGTGTGAGATCCGATGGCTGTCAATTGAAGTGTGTAGGTGAAGCCTTCTTATTTAGTGCTCACGTGTGACCCTTCAGTGCAATCACGAAATAGGTTTGTTCTTTCTTCATTATCCTCTATAATCGAGAGAAACAGAAAGGCGAATAACATAAACTGAAATCGAAAGAAAATCAGGGACAGATCGGGGCAGATCTGTTTGATTCGTACATAGATTTGAACTAACAAAAAATATGGATGGAAGACGATCACGAAGACGAGCTTGGGTTTTCTTCTCCATCTCAGAACGGGTTAGTAAATTAAATCCATTTCTATTTTTCAAGGTATTTCGTATCTGAGTGGTTTTTTTTTTTTGACTGTCACATTGAATTTATGGTTGTTGTAAAACTGATGTAGGGTTTTGAAAGGTAAAACACCTCTATCCTATCTTACGATTTTTTTTCTTTTTTGCTTCCCGTGAGTAGTAGAAAAAGAATTGAAGATGATTCATTCAAAGAAAAAGATGAAGGAAACTCAGAAAAAGGTATGAAATTTAGGTCTTTAATTGTCTGAAATTTTGTTAATCAAAGAGCATGCTTCCCATGGAGCATGGATAAAGAACTCTAAGCATGAAGAACTGTGATCCTAATATGATGATAATTGGAAAATTGATTTGTGGTGGTAAAAAATTAAAAGTAATAGTGTAGAGGTTGTGCTGGTGAGTGTGTGTTATGTTCGTGTGCAGTGTAATGAGAGTGTAAGATTGAGTGAGTCTTGTAAGTGTGTGACAAACACGTGTGTGACTAGAGTTGATCGAGTCAATGTTTGTCTAAGCTATATATGCTCAAGTCTGTCTGTAAAATCATTAATCTTCTTCTGTTTATCAATTCATTCATTGAATTCAAAATCGTTCTTGCAACCATGTAGACATCAGTTACTGCACCAACTCTACTGTTGCAACAACTATACTGCTGCACCAATTCTGCTGTTGCAACAACTATACTGCTACACCAACCCTACTGCTGCAACAACTATATTGCTGCACCAACTCTGCACCAACTACTACTCACTGCCCCAATTTCATGCTACTGCCCCTATTCATGCTGCTATGCACTAATTTCATACTGCTGCTGTAGCTATTTTCTCTGCATCTACTACTGCTGTTGCACTTACTCTACTATTTGTCCTGCACCAAAATCTACTACTGCACCAACAACAACAACCGCAAATCTGCTGTAGTGTCCTGCTGTAGTGTCCTGCTACTCCCTAACTCTGCATCAAGACTATCATCTACTACCGCAGGAATGAGGTTGTGCTGGTGAGTGTGTGTTATGTTCCAATCTCAAGTAGACTTTTAGCCTCCTTGTGATTGAGGGAGGGTAATAGTGTAGAGGTTGTGCTGGTGAGTGTGTGTTATGTTCGTGTGCAGTGTAATGAGAGTGTAAGATTGAGTGAGTCTTGTAAGTGTGTGACAAACACGTGTGTGACTAGAGTTGATCGAGTCAATGTTTGTCTGAGCTATATATGCTCAAGTTTGTCTGTAAAATCATTAATCTTCTTCTGTTTATCAATTCATTCATTGAATTCAAAATCGTTCTTGCAACCATGTAGACATCAGGTCTATTAAAAAGGAGTGGTAATTGGGGATTTTCTTACTTTCTACGTTTGCAGAACCAAAATTTTTGATCAATCAAAGGTAGCCTTATTGATTGTATTTATCTTATGGGTTTTTCAAATTATGTAAATTTGTGTATAGCAGGGTGCTGAACTTTCGGTTTCAATCTACTCCGACTTTTGGGTCTGCAAAGCCTAAGGTGAGATTTTCTCAAGTACCCATCTTGGTTTTCTAATTTTCCGGAATTGAGTATAAACAGTAGTTTCCAATCTTTTTTAGAAATTACTAACTTCATTCCTAAAATATAGAAGACGAATTAGAGTTGATGCCATAGGCAGTTAAACCAAGGAGACCTCACTCTAATGTGTATTTGTGCCTGTGGCATTTGGTTATATATGGTTTTACCATGTTTGTGTTGACGTGTTGTAGTTATGCAGAAACCACAAATGGTAATCATATTGTATTAGTATTTAGCTGATGAAATTGGTGATCGTAATCATGCAGAAGACACAAATGATCGTGTAGAGAACCTCGGCATAATATCAAGGTGTACCACGGCAAGGAAAACCAAGTCGTTATCGCACTAGGGAAAAATTTCTAAGATCACAAATCTGATCTATCTAGAAGTGCTACTATATGAGGTACTATCACCTATTTAATATGCAATCAAATTCTAAATTCATTTTAGACGCGGAAATTCTAAATTCTTTAAACTGCAGTATCATCGTTATTGATGGCCCATAGATGGTTTAGAAAATATGGCCATGTAATAGGGGGATCTCCTAAAGAATTTTCATGATTGAAGTCACTTTATATTGATGTAAGCAACAATGGATAGTGAGTGAGTCAAGGTGTATGCAGTTTAACATATGCTAAGTGGATTAGGCAGTTCAAAATTATATACATAGCGAGGTAACGATTGTTTTATAAGAATAAAATTTGATAGCATTTTTTTTAATATCAAATTGTGTCTGAATATTCTGTAGCATCCGTAGCAAGCGATGAAACTCTAAGATAGTAGGATTCTGGAATGTATTGGGACACCTGAGTTGACCAAACCACTGTTACTATTAGCAACTAAGCATGGTCTTTAGTTAGAAGTTTGAACCAGTTCCTCTCTAAATTAAGAATGAATTTTGAACTTCATTTTTTTGTTAGGCAGTTTTTTGTCATTGATTTTTGTAGACCACTTATGCTATTGAACAAATGCAATTTTATGATTTAGAAAAAGTAACTGCATTAGTCCAAAAAATACTTTCAATGTACAACATTTCAATGGGTTGGTAGTTTTATGTTAAAGGGTTTCTACTAAATTTACGGTGTCTCAGCATATATATGTGTTTACTAACAATATGACTATTTTTGTGGTGTATCTTTTCTTTTCTTTTGTTGAAACGTTTCACTTTTTTAGTTTTTTGTTTTTATTCTACATTTGGTGATATCAATAGTTAGGGTCTAAACTGAATCATGTAAGGTGTTTTCAGTATCCAAGGTGTAACAAATTTAGACACCGCATTTCATATTCAGGTACAGTTAGCTTGCAGATGTGGCTGTTGTTAGTGTATGCAGTAACCACAAATCTGGAAATATGAGTGCTGAAGCAATGGCAGAGCAGGGAGGAAGATTTGTAGTGACACTTGAAGGAGTAACAAGCTCGGAGAACGGCCTTTAACCATCGTTGCATTTCCTTATACTTCGTCACATATAACGAGAGAATGTCGGTTCAATATTAGAACTGCAAGGTAAGGGAGTGGACGTGCCCTGAGTTTGCTGCCTTATTTTTGATTGCTTAACATTGTTGTGAGTTATCTTATATTTTGCAATTACTTCTTCACAAATGTTAGGGTTTATAACTTCTACTTGATGTTCGAAGAGGCTGTTGGAGGAGGATACCTTATTGCAATATATGCATGTGACATTGAACATGAACCGTGCAACTCAGAGGTGCTGTTAAAGATTGATGCACTTAAGGCTCCTGACCCCATTGCTTTGTTGAAGAGGATGATATCTTTGATCGCACACCGGCACACCCCATCCAGCAAAGAATGCTCCTACTAAAACCTTGAGATTTCCTCACTTCATATGCATGAGTTCTAATTTTGTAAGGTATGTAATGTACGTGATGCATGACAGACTTTGAATTTGATCCTTCGGCAACTTTCGATCCAATTGTTCTTGTCGTACTCAGTATCATATCTGTTTCATTTGGAAGCTGAAATATGCAATCTCTAAATAAAATTTCTTTGTAACACACTTCATCTCCATTTTCCATTTTTTCTCTCTCTCTAACTCAGAACAGTGTAATGGGTTCTTGATTCTGATAAAGAACTGAATAAATATTCCTGGCGACTCTTTTAAACCATGGGTCTGAACATGGTTTACGAGGCAGGGTAACAGGTATTCTAAAATTGGGGGTTTCATGAGACGACAGGAGACAGAGAATTTAAACAGTCAAATATCTCTTTGACTATCAATCATTTTATTTCTTATGCTTAGGTAACATGTATATCTATGTTCTGTAGGTTTTGAATTCGAAGAAGAATCATAAGTTTAAATATGTTGATGCTGAATTTGATATCAGGCATTTTTAATTGAAAAAAATGGGACTTAACAATGTTGCAAAGATTTCCAACAAGATAATGATATCCTTTAGTATATTTGAGTGCTATGGTAAGTATTTCATTACTTAATCACCAAATAACATGAGATTCTCTAAAGTTGCACAAAAGGGAGTGGAATTCTTCTTAGCTTCAATATTGCACAAGAATGGAAATTAGAACTACATATATCACGATATTTAATAAAGATCAAACCTTACTCAATTCGGCAACAATTTCATTAAAAGAAATAATTATGTTGCTAAAAAAAACGAGTTTGGGTACTCAAGACTGGAATTGATATAAACAAGAAAGGGTAACATGTGCATTCTGTAAACTTCAATCTTGAATAATTCTCTCCAATAAGTTTGACATAGTCTAATGCGAGGGGGGAGTCTTGAAATTCGGGGAAAATTTTGAAGACGTAAATCTGGGAGTAGAAAATCGATACAAGCATACAGGGGAAGGGGTCTTTCGAATATTTGGAGGGCTATGAAAATACATATTTCGAAAATATAAACGTACAATATTAGACAGTCCCGTGCCGTATGCGGCACGGGCAAATCCCTAGTATATTATACAGTACATAGCGCCAACCATGCCATGGGAGTTTTCACTTTTGATTTGCATTTGGCACCTCACCTCACCTCACCTCACCACCATCGCCAAGAAACTCTCGTATTACTTAATAAAGATCTAATATTGTCATTAGAAGCATGTAAGGTTTTAGGCCTGCTTAAATTACAATGCCATCTGTGGGAGTCGAACCCACAACTACATGGTTAAAACCATGTGCTCTTTCGTTTGAGCTAAGACAGCAAGTACCATCTTGAATCTGACTTACGATCTATATCAAATCTTACTGCAATAGGATTTCATGTACGTCATGTATAATCTTACACTCTTCTTTCACTATTCTTTTTTTTGCTTCTCAATTACAAATTAAAGGATGGGAGCCTATTTACTTTTTGAAGAGTCCGGATGCACTACGCCACAGGGGCCTGTTTGTAACGCTTATAGACGTTGCGCAGAATTAAAGCAACGTCTATTAGCGTTGCGAATACGGCGTCACAAATTTTTCGTGACGTCTATTAACGTTGCTCTAATTAATTAAAGCAACGGAATTAACGTTGCATCTTCCGTTGCACTTTTTTATTTAAAGCAACGTAAGTAACGTTGCAGAATTTATTTAGAGCAACGTTTTCTGTAATTTAGGCAACGCCTATAAACGTTGCGGATTTTTTTATTAAAATTAAAAAAAAAATGTATTACAAAAAATACTAAATATTGTATTATGAAAAAATACCGAATATTTTATTAAAAAATACCAAATATTGTATTAAAAAAAATACATACATTAATTAAAAAAAAAATGTTTTCTAAACTAGATTACATACATACATTTATGCTACCACTACACGAAATTGCCTTCTCAGATCTGTTTTCTACCCATGCGTTTCATCAACCTCAAAAGCCTTTGTTCTTCAGCTCTCATAGACAATTCTTGAGATCCCAGCACTTTGATATACCCTGTTGAACAACTTTACTTGTCAGTTTACAAACTTGAAGAGAGGGAACTTTAATTTGCAAAATTCCCATGATAACAAATAACATAAATCTAAAACAGTAAATCTAGGAGAATTACCTGAATGAGCAGACTATGTTGCACGCCCAAGAGGTGATTCTTTCTGCAAGAAACACAATATAAAGGTCAATAACTAGAAATGGAATCACATGAGCTCAAAGCAACAGGTGGTAAAAAGATCTCATAGTATATACTAAGCTGATTGAACACAATCATACTAAGCTGATTGAAACATAGAACTAGTACTTAAAAACACATCCTTGAGGTTTCGCAAAAAGTCTGTAAACATTTCAGTGAACAAAAGAACCAAACACTTGCCTTTTAACAGTCTTGACAAGACAGAGAACTAGCGGTTAAAGCACATCTTTGAGGCTTGTAGAACATCCATACTGGTACTTTAGGAAAACAGTCATGAGATTTCACTCTAGCTTGCATGATTCCTACATAAAACAGTCACACTGCAGGACATTCGATTCACTGCATGAACAATGACTATGTTCTGAAAAACAGAACATTCGATTCACTGCAGGAACAATGACTATGTTCTGAAAAATGAAAAACAGAACATTCGATTCCATATTATTTGAATCCTAATAACACTGTATGAACAGTCATAGACATAAAGAGAAACGTTCAAAGATATACCTCATTTCTTTGTTTCGTTTCATGATTACAAAACGCAAGGGTCATATCGAAATTTTGCTGAAGGTATTTCCTATAGAAGAAACATTTGGATGTAATCATGCTATTGAACCATCTCACTGTTGTGAATGTAGACACCAAGCACAGTCTTTAGGGAAGCAGTATGTTTGCATCATAAACAGGAGCTAAGAACGAGCTCAATTTATTGCACGCTCCTCCCTGCTTAGTGTAGTGTTTGTGAGTTAAACGACCCACAAATAACAAGGATAACTAATCAAAAATCGATACCACGAACAACAATCAAACAAGGTAAACTATCCACAAAGTAACAACTATCCACTCATCCTCAGACAGATTATGGTAGCTTTGGTGCCTCTATTATAATGGCACAATACTATATACAATCACAAATGTAAAAACATTAGTTAGTATCTCAAAGTACCTGAACTGAAGATCATCCCCATAGACATTTGAGAGGATAATTAGAGCAGCTGCGCTACATTTCCTTAGATTCCAAACATTGACTATGTCGTCGTCATCCTATAATGAGACAACTTTAAATCAACAAGGATGAAACTACAGTTTTTTTCTTACAAAAATAGTAACCAGTGCAAGTCACACATGACAACTTACAAACCCAATGTAGGAACTTACAACTTGACCTCCTGGCTGCCCAAACCTGAAATCAAAAACAACCCATCTTATTGCTCATTGCAGTCACACCATTCATACCTTAAGAATCCTAGCCTGATGCCTGCAACCCATAACACCAGCAGCTCATGAACACTAGAAATTGTGGTTCAGGCTTTGCGTCAAACACTTGATGTGCAGTTCCTTGTTGGTGCAGAAATTGACTTCTCTTTGCATTCTAGCTCACACTCCATCCCTGTATTTGGAATTCACACACAGATTCATATAGCAACCAATTGTTCTTGACTTTCTTTAACCCTCCTGTATCTTCCACATTGATTCCACAAACCTAGCAGCCTTGAACCCCATTCATGTACCAAAATAAAAACTAAACAAAAATAAACCATAGGAAATCAGTACAACCAGATCAATAACAAAACCCAAAAGTCAACATAAAATGCATTAAAAACACAAGTAAGCTTCTAATCCAGTGAAAATTAAATCAATTTTCGTAACCCTATAAAATCGAATCAAACCAAAAAAGATAATAAGTAAAGAGAACATGATATGATTATCAGCAGTAACAAATTCTAAACATACAGATCGAGAAAAACCTTTTTTCTTTCACGGCAGTAACAAATTCTAATGATGATTATTTTGAGATCTCATTCTAGGGTTACAAAAATTTCGAGTTGATAGATCGACGTTTATGGTACATGGGTTTTGATTAGGAGATAAAGATTAGGAAGAGAAGGTTAGGAAGAAGAGGTTTTGATTTATGGTTCCTCAGATCTCAGAATTCTTCTCGACCTAAAGGAGGAATTTTTCTCACTGATTAGGGTATAAATTGATGAGTTTTCTGGTTATTCTAGACAAGGTATAAATTAGGGTCATCTGAACTTTCGAGATTAAATCTTAAGAACAGATTTATGAGAATAAATTGATGAGTTTTCTGGTTTTTCTCTAAGGAAGAGAGAACCCTAGTAGCTGGTCGAGAGAAAGTGAGAGAGCTGAGAGAAAATGGAAAATACTTTTGGTAATAAATATTTAGGAAAATCTATTTTCCGGTAAAAAGTCATATTTGCCCTTCATGCGCAACGTTACTAGCAACGTTAATAACGTTGCCTAATTGATTATTAATAATTCCTATTTACAGCAACGTTAAAAAAAATTGCGCAACGTTATTTGACGTTGCCACGTGCGCAACGTCAAAAAACGTTGCAGATGCGAAAAATAAAACGTTACAAATCAGGCCCTGTGGCGTAGTGATGGACCACTCATCAAGTGAGTTCCCCTGTTTCTGTCAGTAAAATCAGATCCTTGATGTGTAACAGATCAATGTACCAAACCCACATGCATGAAAAATGATGAACAAAGAATTTCATCAACTATTTGCACTACGACTCATTATTGGAAACAAAATTACCCCAGAAAAAATCAAGTGAATGTTCATCTACCACTCTCATATATATCTCATTCAGTGGCAACTAACAACTGTCAATCCATTGGCGATGCTTGGCCTCCGTCACCAGGTGCAAGCTATGTCTGCAAAGAAAACACACAATTAAAAACAAATAAAAACAAAAAATAATTATAGAAAATATAACCATTAAAGGTTAGTTCAAATGTAACCTTTAAAGGAGCCAAGCAAAATATATTTAGCCATATAATAAATTGCATACCACAACATCCTACTTAGAGCCAAATATAGATTATGAACTTATAGTGCAGCAAAGTGGGTAGCAGATGATGACAAATTTTTATTTAGTCATATTAAAATCAATGCTATTATGTTACGTTAGCAACACCGTTTTCACTCTATTATGTTACAACATTTTTCAAACAAATTGTTTGATAAATGGTGATGGTCTTAATAACTTTTATACTCTTTGTAATCAATTATACATGTTGTAGTTTATATAAAATGATGACCATTGCTCAGTAGTTTAGATATATTCTACTTGTTTTGCATGGAAAAGTCAGTGACCTAATCATGCACCAGCAGGTTCAGAACAGTAAAACGAAGAGTTTTAATTACCATATGCATAAATCCAAACCTGGAGGTAATTTTTGGGTGATGTTTATGGATAGGAATGCATGAGTACGGGCACCTACGTTCATGATTTTGAAATGTTTGCAATACAGTAAAAGCTAGATGAGCAGATATACCTTGCAAAGAGGAATCCCACCAATACTTGCTCCTTCCCACCAAATAGCAAGTGATACAGAGAATTAAGCATGTGTACCAAGCCGATATTGTATCAAACAAACAAAACCAAAGAAAAACCTGCATACAGTATGACATTATTTAACCTTCTTTAATTCGTCTATTGTTAGCAATACAATGAGAGCTGGCCATTGATGTAAAACACACCTGATCTGACCTTACCGGCTCATAATCGTCATATTTATGTCATGACCAAAATGCATGAATTGAAATGACAATCTTAATCTCTGCAGGTTATTCGTTTAATCCCCAAATATCAAACGTAGGAGACAAATCCTTGTTCTTGACGGAAAGGACTTGCGTAACACACAGACACATCCAATGACATCTACAATTGTATTCGTTGGATACACTACACATGACATTTACTATTTGTAATTAATGCGGTTGAGATCAAATAAACATGTTCACTCAGAAAGCGAGAGTCACAGCATGTTTACCTTTATCCAAACACCCTGTGTTCGACCAAGACCAACCATAAGCAGCACCATGGCATCCCTATCTCACCTTCTAATGTCGTTAAAGACAGAAAAAGACTACAGAGTGGAATCAGCCAAGAAATAAAAACACGAAAAAATAAAGGATCAGAATTAGCCAAATGCACAACATCTGAGAGAGAAAAAAAAACATTCAAAACTTCAAGAATCCAAGATGTAATTTTTACAAACAAACTAAAATAAAATTCTTGATCACTCCAATTTTAACACTTAAAAAAACCAAATACACAATAGTAATTGCCTTATTCCGCGGGTTGAGAACCATCAACAACAATCTGAATGTGAAACCATCTCTGCATGCTCCTGCTGTTACAGCAAAATCAAAAGTACAAATCTAGTTATCAAACAGTCTTAATTGATCAAGTCAAAACCATAACAATCAAAATAATATAATCCAAGGTTTACCAAAGGTAACCGATGTAACTGGTCAGTTTTCATAAACTATCAGACCAACACCTGAAAAAGATAGCCAATTCCTAGTAATAGTTATCAACAGCAAAAGAAGTAGTTTGAGAAAGATGTTTCCGTAAGGTTGAATATGGAAGTAGTTTGACAGAATGAAAAACAAATCTTAATAATGACAATAACCAAAAGAAACAAACAAAAAATTCTAGGGTTCTAATACGTGTACCTCTTTCTTCCATTCCCCTTCGTCGGCTTCTTGTTCCAATACTATCATTGTAGATGTTATGGCATACCTTGCAGGTCCTTGTTACTTAAAAGAAGAGAAAAGTTAAGCTTTAACACAATGGGATAAAAGCTAAGCAAAGGAATCAAGCAACACCATGTTTTGATAAAGTTTTCGAGGAAAATGAAATCATAAGTTTGCCTAAATTCTATTATATAAATTTTTATTCTCCAGGTGAACTTAAACCTACCATTTTCCGCAGTCGGTTATATACCCTCTCAATTTCATTCTCAATTCTAACATCTGGTTCTCTACATACTCAAAGCAATTTTGAAACGACATCACCTATACAAAGGCCATAAACTGCATGTATTGTTCACCCAATTCCAAATATTTATAACTATACTCAAACAATGGTCATGTAAATGTATCATTAATTTAAGGTTTTGCTGCTGATTATTAGGTACAAACAAAAAAAATACGATGCATAATAAACTATTCCGCATGCACTCTAAATACTTAATTTAAGGTAGGAAATGAGATAAACCTGGTAAGTGTTATATTCCTCTCCATCTCTTACCTTGTTCTTCTAGTATCCTGGGTCCATGTCGCCAAAAGTGGCATCATATCCTTCAAATGTATTCAATGGAACGATATGATGCCGCTTATGGTAAGGTGGACACCGAATGGCATCATCAAGTGAACTCATCAGGATAGAATGGAGTAAATGTGAGCTTGAGAGAACTGCATTGAGGTTAAGGTGTACTTTAAATATAGAGCAGTAGGGTGTCTGCTACATTATCCAAAGTAGCCGGACTTCCTACCCTTAGACCTCCTACATCAAACAAAGTAGCAGGTTATTGAAACACTTGTTTGTGTTTGATAATGTCGTCTCCAACGATATACAGATTCATCAAGTACACAACCATCTCTACCAAATGCACATACACTGCAGAAAACAAAACTTTACGTCAGGATCTTGACGTGAGAGAACAGGTTATATACAAATAACACCGAATAAGGAATATACAAATGACACCGAATACGATCTTGAATTGCAGCTATACCTACTTCGTTGTTTTTACTTTGATATTAAAATATTTCCTATATCTACAACTCAGGCTGTGAAATGCAAGTTAGACTCACACCTTCTGATCCTCGGTTAAAGCCTAGAAATCCCATTAGACACAGTAACTTATGGTAGAGGGTTAGAGCCTTTGTCATTGCACTTCTTGGTAAGAAATTATGGTTGGTCAATCCATCTATTCAATGAAGTGCTAAAGTCTACTTAGACCACCTCCCATGTCCTCCCTCCATGACCTTTCCCCAGACTGTAAACCATGGACATGTAAATGTAATCATTTATTCCACATTAGATAATAGTTAAAGATACCTGCAAGTAACTGACAGTATTGCGTCAAAAAAAAAGTAACTGACAGTATAAGTGGTATCATTAATACCCAATATAGATGTAACCAAGCTGCTCTCATTAGCTTTAAATATATTATTCAGCCAACTAAGTTCGACATATGTACGGCTCACACGAACATTCAGGACAGGAAAAATAATCAATGACGTGCTAAAGAAACTAAATAGGAATATAGAGTTGCAGTTATACCTAGTTTGTCGTCACCACTTTGATCTTGGAATCCATCCAGTTTTCATTCTCCGGGTGAACTTAAACCTGCCATTTTCCGCAGGCGGTTATATACCCTCTCAATGCTAACATCTGGTTGTCTACATACTCAGCAATTTTTTAGTGTATATATATAGTAAATCATAATTCTTCATTTTGATGACCATATCAAATGCCGGTGCTTAGACCACCGTTTGAGATTCAGTGTCCATGGCACCAAAACATGAGATTCTTTACCTGAAAGCTTTTACGACATTCTTCATCTCCTGGTCTTCTAATATATTCCTGGCACCAACGCGAACATCTGCAGAAAACCCCATAGAAACAACATCAATTATATTGACTGAGGAGTTATAAGGCTAACATTAGACACATTATGCGGCTGAGGGATGTCTCCAGAAATGCCCAAAAGTGTTGTACATTATATAAATCCAGTGTATGCCCACATTGAGTCGTATATATATTCCAACGCAACACTGGCAATCTGATTCTTTTGCAGATAAAGTGAAAAATTGGAACTTACTGTATTCATTCAGCAGTCTTACATTCAGGGAGCTGCACCCACATCGAGGTTGCATAGGAATTCCTTTCATTTAAAGCATAACAGGGTTTTAATTGATATCTTAACCATATTCATAACCACACCAATGAGTGAAGAATTTCATAAAAAGTTCTTTAAGGCCAAGGGACTCCGAAAAAGTAGATTGAACAGCTCAATAAGGAATAAAAAATAACGATAATCAAGTACCTTCTCAACAATATCCTTTAATGAAATGCCGGAACTTGCAGCCTTGTTGGTGGGTTTGAAATCGTCATGCGTGTAAGGGTCGCTTGGCACAGTCGTGGACTATTGCATACCCTTACGACAGAAGATCCTGAGACCTACAACCACAAATTTAAGAAACAATTCAAACAACAAATTTCAACAAACTTCATTTTGATCCAGGAATATGTTCACTTTTCGTATGAAGGCAGCTCGACCTCTTACCTGGAAAATCAAACCAAAAGATTGCGAGGATTATTCAATACATAGGATCTATAATCGATCATAGAAAGAATGTGTGAGCCGAAAAATCAATAAAAAAAATCGTTCTTTGCAGGGAAGAAGATGCGGCAGAAGGAAAAAGTGAAGTTAGGGTTTAGGTAGGATTTTGCCATAAAAAACAGGAGCATGGGGTTCATCCGGTCTGCCGAGTTTTACAGATCCGTGGGGCCCACAGAAGTGTTTTATGATTGGTGGAAACTTACTATGGTGGGGCCTCGAGCTCTAATATTCGAGCTTGATGGGAGAAGCAATGTGGGCGAGTTATTTGGTACTCCTATTATTGTATTAATAATTAATTAATAGCACATTTTCAAGGAGTTTTTCCAAAAATATACCTTCTAAAATTTAATACATAAAACTACCCTTTGATGACTACTATAGACTTTGACCCCTATTATTTTTACAGAAATGCCATCAGGGTCTAGACTATGGATTCAAAGGTGTAGACTATAGGGTTGATGGTGCAGACCTTGGTATTGAGGTGTAGACCATTATGATCCTACATGGCGCTTAATATGCACGGTCTAGACTCTAATATTAGCGGTCTAGACCATTCTAAATCTACATGGCGCCTATGTGGCGACCCTTAATTTAGGGTCTACACCTTGGGAAGTAAAGGTCTACACTTTTGAAATTCCAAAAATAGTATTTTTTTATAAAGTCTAGACTATGATAAACACAAGGTCTACACTTTGGCAATTCCAAAAATAAACTTTTCGTAAGGTCTAGACTTCAGATACAAAGGTGTAGACCTTAATCATCGTGGTCAATCTTGGTTGACCACAAAAATTTGTACTTATGGTGTAGACTTTGAGGGCTAAATTCGGTAGACATGGGTATTTCTTTGTATTAATTTTTAGAAGGTATATTTTTGGAAGACACACCCAAATTTTGGGTATTTTTGTGCAATTCGGCTACAGAAAGTAGACGAAAAACACTCAATAACGAAAAGATATGCAACAAACTACACATTTATTAGGCCGAAAATAGGTCTTCTGGAACACAAAACACTGATATTAGCCGCTGCATATATTTGTGGACACATCCATCAATAATTTAATGGGAAGCGCAGAGGTGAGAGTTCAAGCCTTCAGGGATCTGATTGAACAAAGCTAGATAAGGAATAGGAACTGGGGACTCCTCATTTATCTTCTCATATTCTATAGTCCACTTCACAATGCTTCCATGTCCATCAGTCTTTGGATTAACTACAAGAATAAGATCGAACTTCTTGTAAATCATTCATTATGTCTCCTCCTACTATGCTCTATGATGTATAGTTCTTGTTTCATCGTCGTAGGTCGTTTTCTCCCTGACAATCATTGTTTTCCCCTCTGCATGCACACACAAACATAAATATAACCAAAAATCAATGTTAGGAACATAACAATTTTACATACCAAGATTATAGCAAGTTTAATCTACCAAGTTTAATCTTCTTGTAATAATATACCAAGTTTAATCTTTTGATTTTAATTTTTGAACTTATTATATGTAGTTTGATTTTTGCTCTTCTGTTTGGATTTTAAGGTTAAAAACCAAAAGATTACAATGTAAAAATCAAACTTCATATAACGAGTTCAAAAATTACAATGGTAACTAGATAACTGCTCAAAATCACGGTGTTTGGCCGACCAAAAAAATGGCAAAAAAAAATACTTTAGAAATAAGCAACGCTTATTTCTGTTTCAAAACAATTCATCAACAGTTTTCACGCGTCACCATTAAGGAACGCTTATATCCGTTGCAAATAAACTGTTATTCGAAAATGGATAATCCGGACCCGACCCATGGGTCTTCTTCGTCCACGTGTCGACCCGTATGTGACCTGTATTTCTGTTATAACAAAATTGCAGATTTTCATCATTTTTCATTTTCGAATTAATTCAAATTATCAGTTGTTGTTGCTCGATTCAGTCATTTCGTAAGAATGGGTTTGTGTTAATCTTTGTTTTGTAGAAGAAATTGGAAAAAATTTGATCAAAATCGATCAAAAATTGATGGAATGTGATGAAATTGTGATCAAATTGATGATTTCGTTCCTTACATATTTCGTTCCTTACATCTAATTGCGTTGATGACAGATTACACCCCAGTCACCCTATAGAAGGCCTCCCTGAAGGTCGGCCAATTATTATTTGCAGGAGGTACAAGAAAGTGAAGGTGAAAGTTCATTATAATTGAACTTTTAGAATACAAATTATTACAATATAAGAATTAATATCGGTACGAAAGACATATAGCTAGTGTGCAGTATTTCCGTAGATTATTAGAATAACAAAACACAAAGAATGGTAACTAGATGACCGTTCAAAATCACGGTAAAAGGCCGACCGAAAACATATAATCTTGCAATGTATATAATTGTTTCGAAGTTTTTTTTCTTGTTTTTCTTGGGGGCTACGGTGATTTAATGGGGGATGTGGTCATCCAAAAGTCGTCACAGTTGCAAAGCAAAAATCATGACGATTTTATTAAGTCCTCACAGTTGCAAAGCAAAAACCATGACGACTTTTGGAGACCACAGTCCCCATTAAATCACCGTAGCCCCCAAGAAAAACAGGTTTTTTTTCTTTGAAGCAAACAAACTTAAGTTTTAAGTTTATTATTTCATAGTCTTAGTAGGCAAGCAAGTTGCTCCGCAAACTCTTTTCGATTGTGAATTTTCTTTTAAAGAAAAATAATGAGATATTCATTTATTTCTGAAAAAATATATATTTAACATTTGTGTTTTTAGGCTGTTCACTATGGAGGAAAAGGAGGGATGAAAGCGACGTAAAACCGTCGCCTATACTCCCCTCTCTCTCCTCTTTCCTCACGCCCACTGCGAAAGCGCAGTGTCCCTCCCGGAACTGGGAGGAAAGCGAGGAAGCGAGTATCGCTCATAAAGCGAGGAAGCTTTCCTCGCTTGCACTTTAGCGAGATAGCTTTCCTCGCTTTCTTGGAAGCGAGATAGCTTTCCTCGCTTTCAGTTTGACCTTTTTTAATTTACACCCCCTTTACACCGCCTGTTGTTGTCGTAGCTATGTGGTTACACCCTGCTTACATTCGCGTTTCCGGCCTCCTGAATAACATTTACCCACTCAGATTTTTTCTGTATACAACCCTGTACAACCTTGAGACGCACTCGCACTTTACTGGGGATTAAGGATTATGTACATTAGGAAGAGTTCGTTTGTGGAAACACTTGTTTTTTATTACATAACATAAGCGGCTTACACGGTGGATAAGGTTTTTTGCATAATATATTTATGCAAAAAAGGGTTACATTGGTTGAAGGGAAATCTACAAAAGGGAAAAAAAATACTACTTAATATTAAAAAAAAAACAAGGTAGGGAAATACAAGTACATAAATCTTAAAAGTAGTAGTTATAAGCAATCCCAGTTATCATGGAAAACATTCAGTCTATTGTCTCGCAGTCATGGCGGCGGAGAACCCTGTTTTTAGCCTTGATGTAGAACTCCGCTTTCCAACCGGGCATCTGATCCGTGTCGACCTCTAAAATTTCCATGTCGGATTTCATTTGTTTGATATCCACATACTCACGGAATATAGACGAGTCTCTTTCGCTTTGTGCCCTTTTGAAGGAATTGTCATCTCGGATGAGGTCATTTAGCGTAGAGATTCCACTAGACTCAGCTCTAGCTAAGTCTCTATCACGCTTTAGGTCATCACGACCTCTGTGTTCTCTAGGCAAGTCTCATTCGTAGAACCTACCCCGTTCTCCATTCTGCGTGAGTCCTTGTGTTGGATTCCCATCTTCATCAAGCTCCATTGGTTGAGAAGCAGAGGCAACAGAGGCAGTATTCTGAGATCCATCATCCCTGTTCTCATTACAGGTTTCCGGGTCCATATCCTCGATGCCTGCCCCCCTCCAAATTTGAAACACTTGCTCATGTTTCCAGGTTCTTTTGGGTGGTCCGGCCTCGTAGTCTACCAAACCGGCTTTGTACTGAAACGACAAGATAAAAATTTAGAATAGAGATTATGTAGTACCTACGGTTAAATGTGAAATGAAGCATAAACAATTACACTTACGCAGTCAGCCTCACACCACCCACTCTTCATGTTCCTGAGATGCCTGGCGTCTGCTTCCATCCTTAGTCGGAAGGTTTTTTGTCTCCCCAAAACATCCTTTGGAAGTGGCTGTCGAAGTTCATGTTGGTGTTGCATAAACTCTTGGTACCTTATAACGTTGTTGCGGGTGCTGTCACCATCCTCCTCAATAACCCTGGCGCCCGTCTTGACACTCATAATTTTCTTGAAATAATTCATTGTAGCCTAATTTATGAAACAACAGTCTAAGTTAGACAAGGAATAAACATTATGTATGAATCCGAATGATAAAGCTTAAAAATGAAACAAACATAATACGTTATTTATCATTCTAAATATGAAACATTGATTTCATTATAAACAAAGGTTGAAATACTTAAACAAAGGTTAAAATACTTAACATGTTGAGAGATATCTGAGATAGGGATGGAGGAGAGTGGATCTTATTGGTACTGGATGAGAAAGGGATGGATGAAAGTGAATCGTAAAATGGATGAGAAAGGGATGGATGAGAGTGTGGTTGGGTGCTCAGAAGGTTGGGCTTATATAGAAAAACTGAAGCGAGGAAAGCTATATCGCTTTGACTGGTTTTGACCGGTCAAGCGAGGTAGCTTCCCTCGCTCAGGTGAAACGATATAGCTTTCCTCGCTGAGCGAGATAGCTTCCCTCACTCCAAGGGTTCCTCCATAGAAAACAGGTGTCCGGAAGGGACGCTGGAGAAACACTGTTGGGATGATTTATCTCTCATCCATAGTGAACAGCCTTAACAGTTATACTCCAAGTAAAAAAAGTGAGTCACTGCGTACAACAGAGGCATGTTCCAAGTGTTTGGGGGAACAACCAAACAAGGGAAAACACAGCAAGTGGTAGCTTAACTCAATATAGCGCGCATCAACCAAGACAATACGTGTAAGGAAACTAACTAATGACTCCACGTACCCATTCTACTACCCATTCTACTACATGAGTGGTTGACACTTGGGACGTTTTAGTCTTTTGAGTAACTCACAAAAATTATAAAAAAAAGTAACTCACAAGTCACAAATGATTCTTCTTATTTTTTTTGTATATTCAAATAAAGTCAAAAAATACAGTATATCCTCAATACACAAAGAACAGCTACAAACTTAACCCCTCGATTTTCAATGGAAAACTTAACCGTTAGATTTTGCAATTTAATGTCTTCTCAAGGTAATGCAATTCCACTGTGCTTTGATGTATTTTCTATAGGTGTTAATGGAAATCAACAGGTTTGAGTGCTTGAAATAAGTAGTTTCTATCTCTGTGTACTGTCTTGAGATCAAATTTGTTTAAACTGGTTACTAAAGAAGAAAGCAAGGTTTCTGTTCATTAGAGCCTTGTATTGGAGGTAGGTTTTCAAGTTCGAATTGAGAAGAGCGAATATGTTTATGTAAAGAAAAGAAGAGATCAATCAAACAAGCAATTGATTCAAGGTATGCGTTATCAGATTGTAATCTATGTTAATTGTATTGCATTACTAAGAAAAATTGCTCAAGCAGAAATGTTAATCGAATCATCACCATCATCAGTATCTAATATGGGTCGAAATTGTGAAAATGGGTCGGGTTCGGTTTTTCCCGACCTGTACCCGTCGTTTTCTAACCCGCGACAAATCCGAATAGACTGTTCTTCTCTGTGTTTTTTTTTGTTTGATTGATTACCTATGTTTTCTTTCAGAGATCAAATAACTTGTAATTGGCCGACCTGTAGGGAGGCCTTCTATAGGGTGACTCCAATGTATTTTGTCCTCAACGAAATTGGTAACAATTATGTCAGGAACGAAATTGATAATTTGATCACAAATTGATCAAATTTGATCGATATTTGATCGATTTTCATGAAATTTTTTGCCAATTCTGTCACACACAATCTAATACATTAATTCAAGTTTTAAAATATGTAAAAACTCCGTTAAATCGATCATAATCGATGAATCAGGAAGTTAAAATCGGTGTTCTAATTTTTCAATTTTATGCTACATCAATCAATTAGGATAACTAAGGCAATGATACTTCAACTGCTCTCAAACCCACATTATCAAGTTAATGAATCACTTATTTATACCATTAAACAGTATGATTTTGAATAATTTCACTAAGATCAGAGCTAATCATCAATCAGAAAAAAAACAAAAAAAAACAGAGTGTTCTTCTGATTTCGGGCAAGAAGATGGAATCGCGGGTCGAAAATACCCAAACCCGATCCAGTAAAGAGAATTCGAACCATTTTTCAGTTTTAAGAAAGTGAACTATTGAAGCATTCTGATTTTGAGATTAATGAGTATAAACTACGAGTTGAAAAAAGAAACAAAAGCTATTCTAAATTTGGTCGGCCTTACACTGCTGTAGCAGTCATCTAGTTATACTGAACGATTGATACAATTATTCAGTGGGGGCATGAATGGGGTAGTATTAAGTTCGTTATTGCTTATAAATCGATTGTAATTAGCTAGATTTAACGAAAATTGAAGATTGTCATCATTTTTCATTTTCGAATTCGATAAAATTATCAGATGTTGTTGTTCGATTCATTCATTTCATAAGAATGGGTTTATATTGATCTTTGTATTTTAGAAGAATTTGGAAAAAATTTGATGAAAATCGATCAAATTTGATCAAATTGTGATCACCATAAAAAGTGGTTGATCAAACAACTTGATGTCTCCAATGCATTCTTGCATGGATATTTGTCTGAAGATGTTTAGATGCAACAACCAAAGGGTTTTATTAACCCTTCTTTTCCTGAACATGTTTGTCATCTTAAGAGGAGTTTATATGGACTGAAACAAGCCCCAAGAGCTTGGTTTCAGAGATTCAGTTCTTTTCTCCTGTCTTTTGGATTTACAATATCTATCAGTGAAAATTCAATGTTTGTGCTTGAGAATAGTAGTCAATTTTTGATCTTACTTCTTTATGTTGATGATATTATTTTAACTGGTAGCTGTCCTCATTTGATGAGTGAGTTGATCACATAACTTAGTAATGAGTTTGCTATGAAAGAATTAGTGGACTTGAGTCACTTCTTGGGTGTGGAAGCAGTGAGAACTTCAAATTATATTATTCTGACACAGAAGAAGTATACACTTGAATTGTTGCACAAGTCTGATATGTTGGAGTGTAAGCCCAGTGATACACCAGTTGCAAAGGAAAGAAGAGTTTCTATTCATGAGGGTGTTTTTCTTAGAGATCCTACTGTGTTCAGAACAATAGTTGGTAGTTTGGACTATTTGACTGACTAGGCCTGATATCTGCTTTGGTGTTAATTATGTATCTCAATTTATGCATTCTCGCACTGATGTGCATCTGTTGTTAGTAAAAAGGATATTGAGATATCTGAAGGGCTCCATTGGTTCAGGAATTGCTTTTCAAGCTGGTGATATTAATACAATTAGTGGTTATACAGATTCTGATTGGGCTGGATGCCCTGACACTATAAGATATACATCAGGTTATGTGATTATTCTGGATTCTTCTCCAATTTCTTGGTCCTCCAAGAAACAGCCAAATGTTTCCTTATCTTTTGCTGAAGCAGAGTATAAGTGTATTACTATGGCTGCTCAGGAATTAAGATGACTCTCTTCTTTGTTCTCTGAGTTGCATATATCTTTGCATAATCCAATTATGTTGTCATGTGATAATACAAGTGCTATAACTCTGACTAATAATCCAAAGTTTCATGCTAAAACAAAGCATGTTGAGTTGCATTATCATGGAATAAGGGAATTGGTTGAAACTGGCTTTGTGCAGGTAAATCATGTTCCAAGTGAAGAACAGTTGGCTGACCTGTTCACAAAGGGGCTGTGCTATCCAGCTTTTTCCAGTCTACAACAAAGGATTATGTTTACTGCTACTGAAAGTATCTGTCAGAATGATGCAAGTGCAAGTTCCAGTGCTATTCATGACTCTTCTACTGATTTTTCTTCTCTAGAGTGAGCTCTTTTGTTTGTCAGACATGTTGTTGGCTCTTTTCTTATTTTGTACAAGCTGAGCAACCCCTTATCAGCTTGAGGGGGCATATTAGGACTATAGTCCGAGTCAACTATATTCAGTGTGCCTGAGTCAACTATAGTCAGTGTCTATGTCTGAGTTAGTATGAGTCCTGTTATCATATTCTGTTATGTGGTGTCACGTGTGTCTCACACACACTTTGCTATGAATACTCGTCTGAACGTTGGTCTGTAATAACTTTGATAATCATTCTCTATTCATTACTTCATTTACTACTTACAGTATTTTCACAAGCCTTGATATTACGGAAGTTGTTATCTACGAAGTATAGCTACTAGAATGAAAAGGGTAAAGAAATATAGTGCTCTACTATAACGTCATACTATGATACTAGTCTTTTTGATTCAATTTTATGAAGCATAGCAAGCATGCACTCTGGAAAACTTAATGTGTAGCTATTCCAAAAGAAATCAGCAGTCAAGCAGGAGCTATGCTTTCAGTGAGGTATGCTCAGAAACTTGTTTTATTAAATTCATGAGGTAGTAATTTTGATTGTCTTAGATCCTGATCATGTTTAAATGTTGAATAACATGATATAAATGTCTTACAGGTCTTCCTTGGTAGTAGTAGAAGTGACGATATTGTTATTGGGGAAGAAGAATCAGTAATTTTCTTGCATAAGAGAATTGGCTAAAAATTTGTACGCAACTTCAGTTAAATGTACACCATCCCAGTTAACATACGTCGATGGATCATCACAAGCTTTTGCATTAACACTTCCACAATGAACAGATTGTTCACAATTGTATGGACCTTCACCTCCACAACATGCCTTAAGAGCCCCACCCTTAAATCCTGCATGAATAGAAGAGACAAACTACTAATCCGACCGAATTGAATTAAAACCTGAGTTTAATTGACATTAACTAGACATTTGCGGGCAAACATAAAACAATGAGATGGAGGAAGAAGGAGAGATACCTAATGTTTCAAGAGACTGGTAAAACTTAATGGCAGTATTGATATACCTAATGTTTCAAGAGACTGGTAAAACTTAATGGCAGTATTGTAGTAATCAGCATAAATAATTTTGACATTCGGGTATTCTTCTCTCAAGACATCCAACTCCTTTTGTAGAAATTTTTTGTGGTGCACAGAGAATTCGTTCAGCCACTTGATAAACCACTCTCATCGTAATCATCCTTGTTGGGGCTCTTGAATTTGGTCAAATATAAGGCTAAACACCCAATTGGGAAGTTTCCCGGGACCATGAATGTCACAGCACCTTCCTTTATTAATGCATGTAGTCAGTCATTCACCGAATGGTAAGTCGGCTTATTAACTTGTGGGCATCTAACTCAAAACCAATTAGCAATGAGTGGAGTGGCCCATAGGATTATTAACTGCAGAATCTTAGAGTGCCCATACAATGTGGGACTAATAGTCTCAACACGCCCCCTCACGTGTAGCCTCGTGATACTGGAGTGGCCCATAAGATTATTAACTGCAGGATCTTAGAGTGCCCATACAATGTGGGACTAATAGTCTCAACACAGCTATTACGAAAATTCATCAGTTTAATGCATGAAGGTATCACTTTCTAATTTCATTTTCGTATTACCTTAATAGCCAAATAAATTGCATTAACGATTTCGGGTACAAAAGTACAAATCTCTTCTATGTCTCTTCCTTGGAAAAATGGATGATTGTAGTCATTCCCACCGATTTCTCCCATGAGAATCAAAGATGTTTTGAGATATTCATGGCAATCATCTGGTGATCATGAATCAAATGAATTCAAAAACTAGTGAACATCAAACATGCATACGGTCATACAAAGTCAACGGATGAAAAATTAGCACCAATGAGTCAGTAAGTTCAAATAACCGAGTCTTTATTTTCCAATTCGTGATGATTATTTGTTGAACTTTATGAGCTTTAGATTCCTTTTTACAAAAGAGAAAATGAAAAAGAAACGTACTTGATGATAGATTGCAAACCTGGCAAATTTGGGGGCGAGCCCAAATTTAATGGGGGCGAGCACTACTTCAAATATCCCACCCCAGTTTATAAGGGGTGCTAAAACTGTGTGCAAATACTAAAAAGTCCTTACACTAATCTTACTACTAATTTAACTACATAACTAATCAAAAAACACCCAAACAAATACCCTCTTCTATATATCCTTATCAACAAACACTCTTCTTCTCTCTACTACATTTCTTACTCTCTAAAATCCATTTTCAAAAAAAATTTAACACATTCAAAATTCGGATTTTGAAGAAGCTTGGTTTGTAGATTAACTTACATTGTTGATTAACTTACGTTGCAAACAAATATGGTTGGTCAAACACAATCGAATAATGGTTTATTGGTTTATGTGAGAAGAGGAAGAAGTGGAAGAGTTTCATCAAGATCAAGTGTTGTGGAACAACCCGAGCTTGAAGAACCACAAGAACAACAACCCCAGCAGCCATTCATGGATGAGTCTCCAATTAGGAGGTTAGTTTACTACAAACACTATGATTCGCATGATAATAGTAAATTTTTTTGTAGTTACAGTAGAAAAATCGTCGAGGTAAATCTCAAATCCATGCCGATTCATCATGTTCTGGGTAAAACATTTGTAGAACTCGTCATGCTCGATAGACATATCATGACGACTTAGAAAACTCGTAGAGGTTATATATAGGTTCGTGACGATTGTTCATATTCTGGGTACGCAAATTTTCAAATCGTCATAATCAGAGAACTTATCATGACGATTTTGTTCCAGTATTTCCTGCCTTATTTGTTTTGGTTTATTTATATGGTCGTAAAGTTTTAAGATAGGTATGTGACGATTTTAGAGTTAGAAAAAGGAAAAATGGTTTAACTTTACTTTCAGAAGTCGTCACATTGTTATACTAAAGCATGACGATGTGTTTGTTAGGTAGTGAGTCGTCAAGTTGTTCATCCTTACCGTGCCGATATTGATGCATGGTCTTTGTTATGCTATACAGCCTTGGAGAGACAAGTGCTCCACAGAGTGAGCTAGTTCCATTACCACTCCCACTTCCAACCGAGGAAAACGTTGCTGAACATAACTTTGTTTTCATACCATTGTTTTCAACACATAATGTAGTCAATCTTCGACGAAAAAGAGTTGGTGACATGGAACCGTTGCTTCGTTGTTTTTGTTCAACCTGTCTAAGGGTGATACGTCACAACAACATGATTGAGAGATCTGGGGATGTAACCAGATCTGGGCGTGTTATCAATCCTAATGAGTGAACTTAGAACAATCTTTCCTTAAAGTGTTTTCAATTTCTTTAGTTGTTGAATTACTAAATTGTTAGTTAAACTTTTGTTCCCTAAATTCTATGTAGTTGGTTTTTGTGCTCTCGTACATTCTA
>JAJJMA010312546.1:0-16501 GCA_023529015.1 Papaver nudicaule
GTGCTTTGGATGCGAGACGCGTGGTCCGAGGGGTTTTACCCCCTACAAGTAGGCTAAATCAAGAATTGAATTTTGACACCTAAAACTGACAACTAGCTTGACATACCAACGCTAGTGGGTTTGACCGGACAATGCCCTAACACCTCATGAGTCATGACTATGTATGCCTAAATGAGAACATGAGAACATATATCAATTCACTCGAAAATGTTCTGATGGTATTCTGCAGAATTACTAAAAGAACTTGGACAATTATAATAGAAGAAATTAAACTGTTTAACCTTAGTTTCTGAAAGTGTGGTGATAAATGCGATATCTCATCTGTATAGGGCATTAGATGTTGAACTGGAATCACTATATCTTGCATTTCAGTTATACTGTATGATATCCGTTTCAATATTCATGAACTCTGACGGTTTGGCTAGGATATGAGTTAATAGGCAAATTAAGATTATGGTATACCATTGAGCTAGATGAAACAATTCCGGTGTATAACCATTGTGAAAGGTAGCCACAATCAGATCAATAAGCCTACAGTATGATAGTGAAATAAACATTTTTCAATTTAAATATCATGCAATGATAAAGACACATATTGCACAGTTTTAATTAGATGTTTTTTTAACTTTTTCTTTTTTTTCTTTTTGCTTTCAGGTTGGTACAGTTCGGGGTGGGACAACATTTCTGTCCCAAACAGTATGTCTGAACCTACTTTGGTTTAAGGTGCACACAAATAAAGTCCAGGAATTTGGTTCATTTTGGGTTTTATTAATTTACAGATGGACTCATCGCAGGGTAACATTTCGAGTTCTCTCCGACGTCGAAGTCCACGCACTATTGAGCAGCAAAAGAAAGAGAATCCCAACATGAACCAAATAAACTAATAATTGTATTTGCCGACGTGCAACGCACGTGCACTACACTTGTACACTATAATACTACTATCTTAACTTTTCAACTGCTCTTAACTTTCTCATATCGTACACAATTTAACTATTTACAGGTTTAGTATACGTATGAAAACACAGATACACGCAAATACTTTCTAAAAGAAGGCATGTATCAAAGTGGTTTAGTTCTATGATAATAACAGTGAGTGAGAGATGAAGCAGGTAAAACTGAATCAAAGGTGTGTGAATTCTCTCATCTTCATTTCTCATGATATTTACTGACCATCTTGAATGCAACGCGTACCCCGAGGTAATTACCATTCACCCCCAACAGTAGAGATATTTAGTTTCCAACTATAATCATACTACTAGTTAAGTTTTAACTTTTTGGCAGGAAACATTAATAATTCGCAAGTTGTAACAGTAGATTGGACGTACAACACCAAGAACAAGAACAACTATTCAATTTCGATTGCAAGACCAAGAACAACTATTCAATTTCGATTTTAATTTTCGTAGCTAATCATCTCAATGAGTGTCCTTAGGTGGGTAAAAAATGTCAGCTACCAGTTTAATACCGAATTATAGGCTCGCACAAACAACATCGACTTCATTTATGGACCATGGACGATTCTCTAATCACTTGGAGTTCGTTCGGCACAAATTGAAACCGGAGGGAAGAGTTGAGAGATGGGTATTTGCCATGTCCAGATTGGAGTATAATAGTAACGTAAAAGGTTATGTTTATTTTTAACAAACAAAATTATATTATTATTGATTTTAACCATTAATCGTAGATGTCATTTTAGTACAGTGGTAAAGTTGTTGGGTGATGACATCAGTGACTTGAGTTCGAAGCTTGTCTGCATTGGGGTAGGGGGAATTTTTTTTTTTTTTTTTTTTGGCTAGCTACCAGGCCAAACAAAGCGAAAAACAAATTTAGTTATCATTTCTTCAAAGTATGCCAAACACAGAAATTTCTAAGAACGGGATATGATTTCCAATTTTTTTATTTTTACAAAACTTGTTCACTGACCGAAAAATAAACAACTCTAAACCATCTCTACACAAAACATTTTTGCCTCACTCGGTTTTGCCATTGTATACCCCTCCGTACACGTATAAGCACTGGACATTTTTCTAGTGGGATTCACACTTTCTGTGGAATCCATCATTCACCTCAAATGGGATTTTCACTTGCCTCATGGAATAATAGAAGGGAAACAAGGTTTTAGGTCCCTCTCTTAATATGGTATGTACAAGATAGTCCTACTTTTTAACAGATTTATCAACATGTCCTTTATAACGAGTTTTCCATCCTTTGACCGTTAAGTCACAATTAAGTTAGACATGTCCCACCATAAATTAATGGTTAAATAATGAGTTCAAATTACCTCTCTATCCTTCACTTTTATATCTACTTAAATAACTTCGGGATAATACGAGAATGGTTGAAGTGTGGGGTGAAGTTCATATGGGGTAATTTAACACAATCTGATTCTGGTTCTGGGTGGTTCAGGTGGGGTTCAGATTGGGGTTCATGAGTGGTTCAGATTGGGGTTCAGGAGGGGGTCAGATTGGGGTTTAAGGGTTGGGGTTCATGTGGGGTTCAGGTGGGGTACCGGTTGGGATTCAGGTGAGGTTCAAATTGGGGTCCAATTAAGTTAACTATGCATGAGTTAAGTTTGAAGGGTAAGTTAGGAAGATTTTGGGAGTAAATCACGATGACTTGGCACATTTTTTTAGCTAAAGGGATTTCAGATGGAAAAGTTGACGGAAGGGATAAATGGTTGAATCTGTTAAAAGGCAGGACATATTGATAGATAATAATTAGGAGAGGGACATCTAAGCAAAAAAAACCCATAATGGAATTTATTTCTTGAGACAATTTTAGAGTCATTTTCTAAACGGTTTAGAATCACTCAATATATTGTTGGTGATTGGGACTGTTTGGAAAAAGATAATATTTACTGTGCCAATCACAAATTAAAGAGCGTTGTTGGAGATATGCTATGAAAAGTATCGCTCTACTTATTTACCTCACAACTCCTAAATCCTTGTATGTCTACCATTAAGAGTAAGCATTATCATGGTCAAAAAGCAGCTAAAAAAATCACAATGTGGCTAAGTAAAAGAGGGCAAAAATAGCAACCACTATGATTTTTAGCTAAATAGTTTGAAATAGTCTACGGGTATTGAGTAACCGCCTAAACTAAAATGGGGCTACTGAGTAGCCGCTAATTAAGATTTTCCCTAAAAAAAAAATCCTAAAAATACAATTTTTGGCTAAAACTTAGGATTTTTTTATAATAAAAACTAAATTTTTGTGCGGCTACTCAATTGCCGAATTTGGCGGGCACTCGGTGACCGCATCATGCTGCTTAGCTATAAGGGGGAGCATATTTGTTCCTCCTTGTGGCCAAACACACATTGTTTGACTACATTGTGGTGGATTTTGCTACTTTTTGGTTGAAAGTACAACCATAGTGTTTGCTCACAGACAAACAACTTTTGTGCGCTTTCTGGAAGATACTTTGGCTTGAATGTGCGAGTCGGACTCTAACGTTAAGTTACCCTAAACTTTGATCTAAACATTTGAAAGTTGCTATATACTGCAGTTTAGGATGACAATGCATGCAGTTTTACTTATTTCATTAGTTTATGAAAGAGATTTCGAGCCTGATCGAGCTAGAACATTTTTAACATGTCGGCAACACCAACAAAATGTACGAGTGGCGCAGTGAACGACTAAATTAACCGACTTACCGCCAATACCTTACTGGCATAAAATGTAAGGATAATGTTAAATGTCATTGCAGTACCGCTGCACTGAGCTAGCTAGGCAGGACAGCTGCGCCCTCCACATGTACACTGGCTGCTGTGACGTAGTACGGCATACGTAGGGTATAGCATCTAACAGGCTGCCGAAGAAAATCCCTACAGCTGATCAAAATGCCCGTACGCACACACACACACAGCATTCAGTAGGTTTCAGACAATCCTGCCTTGCTATTGATCATTTAATCCTCAAAAATTGCCTGGCTGAATTAGGCCCCATTTGGGAGTATTTGGCCCCATGAAAAAATAATTCCGGCGGTTGTTATATAGCAAAATCGGAAAACCCCTTATAATTAAAGACTGTTTTACCCTTTCACTATTAGTTGCTAATTACATGATTAGAGTCTAAACAAGATTAATTAGTCTTAATTCTCATATCAAAACAAGATTAAAAATTATCAAACATGATCAACATGAGAATCACCCAAGTTTTTTTTACCAAAATCTTGAATCTGAACAACGCACAATCGGTCTATATATATGAAAACTTAAGCCGATTATTCTTGGGTTCTCGAACAATCGGTTTATATTATTACCAAATTAAGCCGATTGTTGTTACTCTGCCCAGAAATTTAACCAAATCAATCGGTGTATTTTTACAAACTAATAAACCGAATATAGTAACCTAAATCGTTATATATTAACGGTTATAAAGGACGATTGTGGAGCACAGGGAAAACCATTTACCTGATCAACCATTAATCGGTTTATCTCAGAGAAAACATCTAACGATGTAGGAAATCTATTTTTTCTATCGGTAGGTAAAACCAAATTTATAGAACGATTATTTACTGCCACCATAAAATCGTTCGATATGTGCATTATTGTAAACCGATTTCGAACTGTTTTTGAGTAATATTATTCACGACTGTTCGATATCGTAAACCGTGTGACTTTACACGTTATCCATTACACGTTATCCAACATACTTGCATGTATGCCAAGCGTTTTATTTGAAATAAATCCCAATAAATCTTAATAAAGGGCCTTTAGGTTTCTTTTGGGTTATAAATAGGTTAGGTTATTAGAGAGAAAGCATCAATTTTTTCTTATTTCTAAAATCGTCTGAGAATTGAGACTAGAGAGATATAGAAGTTTTAAGGTTCAACAATGGCTGTCAAGAGTGATTTGCAGATTTTGTTGCAAAAAATGTATGCTGCTTTAGATGAATACAAAGAAGAGGAAACCGCGAAGGCTGAAAGGGAAGGTGTTGATCCTAAAAGAATGTGGAAAGTTGGTGGCTTCTTGGTGAGCATCCCTCATCTTAAGATGAGGGTCAGAGATAGTTTTGATTCTGTGTCGATTGAGAAGAAGTTGGTCCGCTTCTTTGTCAATCATTATGAGGAGTTATCTGAACCCAATTCTCGTCTATGTCTTATTATTGGTGAGCAACTTTCAATCTATACGGATTCTCCTAACAAAGATTTAGGGGTTGTAGTCTTGGGTCCCAAAGTAATCAATGTAGGGAATCCTCCTATTCGAACTGTCTCTACCCATATTGGAGGTTTGCCTGTATTTGGAATGGTTAGAGATGGCATGGTTGAAGCAACATCCGTTAAAGGAGAGGGAGGACATGCCTCGACTAGTGGGGTTAAAAGGAAGCACTAGTTTTACGTACTTGATTGTTGTCGACATAGTGTAAGCTTGCTTTGTTGATTTTGAGAATATGATGAAATTAGGGTTTGTTGAACTCAAAAAAAGAAAAGGTGTTATGAAAGTAGTAGAAGAAGAAGAGAAAAACACATATATATATGATTCAAATGAAATAGAAATGTGATTAAATCAAGAAACAGAAATAGTTCAAATTCCAGCCCTCGCTCTCTCCTCTGGGGTAAGACGACGAGCAGGAACCACAAATAGATAGCAATCACCCCAAGCAACCGCCCAACCATTAGGAGTACTTTTTACTGCCCCATTCGTAAACATGTTCCTCCTTAGATGGCGTGGGACATGAACACATAATTTACATTCAAACCGCCATTCATCTTCTACCTCACCCACTCTTCTTCGTCCTAGATTACGAGGTGCTCTATTTGCAAAGTGATAATCACACACATTCATCCATGCAGGAAAATCTGCTCTATCGATAATTACAGAACTTGGTTCAGCGGTCCTGATGCAAAAAAAAAAGAAAAAATTATAATCTAAGCTAAACAACTAAGAAAGGAAGTGGGTTTCGATTGTTACCTTTCGATATCCCTCGCGCCACCATTCTCAGCTGAATCCATCGAAGTTTCGAAAACCGATTACTCTATGTATTAAGCCTTAGCCACGTAACTGAACTGATGAGGTGATCAATAATCGGTTTATATATATCACTACATCTAACGTTTATTCTTCTTAATCGTTCAATCTATAGGCAGTTATCCACCGATTACAAAACTACGTAACTTGCATGGAATTTTACATGAAGTGCTGATGATAAATAATCGGTTCATATATATTACTACATCTAACGTTTGTTCATCTTAAAAAACATAATCGGTATATATGTGATAAAACAGAAAACGATTGTTGCTAGTGAAGATGAACAATCGTTGGATATGTTGTTTCGGATCCAACGATTCTGGTGTTATCAGCCGAATTTTTTTTCGAAAAATCAGAGTTTCATGCAACCAAATCACGTATAATAAGCAACTAACACACTAAAAACGATTGAGATAAGATTACACACCTTTGACGAAGTTTCCGGCTTGATTCTCGAGTGGGCGGATTCGAAATTTTTGTTTTTGTTTTTGTTTTGATTGAGAGTGAAATGATTTTGGTTTTGGAAAGTTTTTGGGTTTAAATATTTTAGGGTTTTTGGATTAAGGTAAGGTTACTATTTCGGGTGGATTAGTTAGTATGATTAATTAGTAGTGAAGGGTAATATAGTATATTCCACCCCTGTGAAGACATCCCATAACAACTAACCCTAGATGGGTTTAAATTTCTATGGGGCCAAATACTCCACAATGGGGCCTAATTCAGCCAGCAAAAATTGCAGCACCAGGAAATAATACAAAATCCACTTTTGAAAAAATAGAAATAAAGAACAGAATGCGACAAGAAACCACCAACACTTAATACCATTTCATGCATTCAAAGCTAGTCATTTTCAATATGGGTAGATCACAGACCGACCGACTCGGACGAGTTAGCTATAAGATTATTGTAATACGAAACCGATCCATACTTAACAGTAACAAAGTACTACGTTCGTAGTATTAGAAAACTGGTGGAGAATCAGATGGTGAAGAGTTCACCAAGTCAAGTATGTTGTTCCAGTAATCTTTGCTAATCTCTTGTTCATACCTATTATTATTATTATTATCATCATCATCTGTGCATTCTCCATCACGGTCGACTCCAGTACCGTTACCAACGTCCGACGATGAACTGCTGCTGTTATGATCAGGGTTAATAAGAAGTTCTGTAAACCCATTGATGAAATTACTATTACCAGCGGGTGGTGGTAAGTTGACATCAACCTCGTCCATGGGTACGTCGTCTCCGTCTCCTGATGATTTCGAGGTTTCGTATCTCCATTTTGTGCCTTCGAGATGCTGATTATAAACATCTGGAAACAGTGCTATATCACTGGCTGATCTTAAGAAATGATGATTAGATTTCCCGATGCTCTTTAATTCTTCTTCTTCTTCTTCATCTCTTTCTTCTTTCACTACTACTTCATTGTTCGAAGCCGTGCGATCGGATATTAATCCAACAGTGAGAGCAGGCAGTGATAAATTCTGATCAGAAAATGTCATTGTAGATGTAGGAGATTCATCAAGCAGACCGCCAGAGACGACTTTGTTTGACTTTGACGACCACATTGTCCCATGCCAGTTAGGACCAGCTTGATAAGCCGATGATGATGACGATGAACCAAGCTGTTGGAGTTGGAGCTGGAAAGAATTTGACCTCAACTTGGAATCTCTGACGAGTCTAGCTTCAGCTTCGAGCCGAGCACTTTCCCATTGAGCCATATGGCTAAGGTTTGATTCATTCTTGGATGGACCGTCAATGGAGCTTAGGGTTGCGTTTTTGGGCTTGTGGGTCACCGGATCAATTCCCATTTTTGCTAATCTTTTCTTAAGATGAGTATTCCAGTAGTTTTTTATTTCATTGTCTGTTCTTTTAGGCAAATGCGTTGCTATTGCTGACCACCTGCCAAAAAAAAAAAAAAAAAAAATCACCCATAGCAAAGGAAACGAAAACTTAGAAAAAAAAACAGACCTTAATTTGCATCATCAACTTTACATGCAACCGAAAATAAAGACTTTAAATAGCCAAACCCATTTCATGCATGACATATTAAATTAAGATTTAAGGCATACATTTTTTTTTTTGACTGGAAAGGGCAAATTTTATAGCAAAATGTTCATGTCACCAAAACAATGACAAGAACAAAGAAAGAGTTACATGGATCAGTGTAAAACTGCATCCCAATTTAAGGCATACATTTAGAATAATAATTTCGGAAATGCTAAACACCCCTCTAACTAGTCTCCCATTCTCCTCCTGGCTAAGTGTCATTAATCCGTTTACCCCAAGAAAATTTACCATTTACCATATTTTAGGATAGGTGTACCTAAGATAAAGGGTGTTTAGGGTAGGTAGGGATATTGGCACCAATAATCTTAATGACTTGATCAACTTACGAAGCAGTTGATTTGTTGGTGAGTGTAGAGATATGTTAGTTGACAGTAATTAATAAGAGAAACCTTAATTATATATGTGCAAGGTTTTCAAAGAAGAGTGGTGTAGTTACAAACTTACACTAGAATGTAGTAGTTGAAAAAAAAAGAATCTCTTGAATGTTCATCTAACATTTATAGGAAAGTTTAATGTAAATGAAGAAAATAAATACTTGAGTACTTTAGTAGATAGATATAGATTGATGAATTCTTTGCTGAATTTAGCTATGCATGAAACTGATGAGAAGAGAGAAATGTAGCCCAAAATTATGGAAAATTTAAGATGCATATACTGTCAAAGTTGCATGTAATGTTCTGCAATGACTGGCGGAGCCAGTAGTGGGCTAGGGGGTGCTGTAGCACCCCCCTAATTCTTACCAAATCACATTTCGCCTCCCTATAAAAAAATTTTTTTTTTTTTAGCCCACCTTCACTATAACTAGAAACTCTAAAAAAAAATTTTAGCCCCCCGGTGTGGAAACCTGGCTCCGCCAGTGCTGCAATCAGATGATTATTAAATAATTTTGGGGAAAAAAAAAGTCTGGCTAAAGGTTTTAATGGTAATTAGCAATACACAAGCAAATTTAATGTTTTAGATGACTTGATTGAAGCAAGGACACACACTTGCAAGAAAAGAGAAAACCATGATCAGTACGTACATTTTCAGGATATGAGAACAGCATATACTAATTAAATGATTAATCTTTTCTTAGAAAAAATAAAAATAAATAAATGTGAGTTCATCAATATTCATTGAAGAAGCAAGCAAAATATTTAAGTTTGAGAACAGTATTTATCCATTTCCTCAAAATTAATGAGAACCAGAATAATATACTGTAACTGTATAAGCATAATGTGTGAATATATTCATGAGATATGTAAAAAGATCATCACCTGTTACCAAGAAGAGCATGAAGTTGAATGATGGTTTGTTCTTCTTGCAAACTGAATTTTCCTCTTTTAATGTCAGGTCTAAGGTAGTTCGTCCATCTTAATCTACAGCTTTTTCCACACCTTTGAAGTCCTATATATATATATACATACAACAAAAACAAATATCATGTACACTGAGAGCAAAGAAGAAGAAGAAGAAGAAGAAGAAGAAGAAGAAGAAGAAGAAGAGAGGATGGTGAAGCTAGCTAGAGTTTCAGGTATATCTATATATATATATACCAGCTTTAGAAGGCAAGGCTCTCCAACTTCCGTGCCCATGTTCTTCAATATAAGCTAGAAGCTTTTGATCTTCTTCTGGTGTCCATGGACCTTTCTTCAAACCTACTTTCTCACAGCATAATGTAGATTTGCCCGTCATTGAGGAATTAGCAAAACTCTAATTAGAAATTAAACACCTAATAGTGTTTTTTTTTCTTTTTCCTATCAACACAGAATTTATAGAAGTAATCTAGCTAGAGATCAGCTGAAAGCAATTATCAGACAGAGTTCTCTGAGCTTTCTTTCTAGAAGTTGGAGTTAGAAAGAGGAGTGATGAGTGAGTGAGTGAGTATTAAATGGGGACTAATAAGGACTGGAGAGAAGAGAGAGAGATGGGGGAGGTAAAGAGAGATGGGGGAGGTAAAGAGAGGTCATCTTTGTCATAAATATATTAGGATCCAAAAGTTCAAAACAAAGAGTGTGATCCTCTGCCCCGGGAGTTGGTTATCTCCCTGTATGTGTGTTTCATGCGTGCCACGTTGATATCGTGCGTTAACTAACCCTTTTTTTTCTTTTTTTCTTTTTTTACCGTAGCACGTTGGTAAAGACGTAAAGTCGCTTGGTGGTGATACCAGAGATGAGTTTAAAACTCGTCTGCATCGTAGTGGAGGATTTTTCTTTATTTCTTTGCCAAATTTTTTGCACCAATTTTTTTTTATATGCAAGATAGTAATATTAATTGAGAAACTTCGTTTACATTATAGTTGTCCTCCAGCAACTTAGAAGTGATGAAATTTGGAGGATGATAGTCCGTATTTTGGAAGTCTTGAAAATTCGAGCATCCCTAGCTTATTTATGGTAATTTTTTTGGGGTTGTGGTATTTTAATGGGGACTGTGTGGTCCACTAAAATTATCCAAAGACATTGATAAAGGATGTTCTTAGTATATAAAAAAATATCTAAACTAACCCTAGACAAATTTAAATTACCTTACATATCCTCTTCTTCTCCAGGTCTTCACCACCGCTACCATGGTAGTACCACCATTGCCACCACCGCCGCCGCAACTTTGAAAATCTCAGGAACCGAAAAAGAGAAAAACAAGACACAAAATATAACCAGGTATGAAAGCTATCGTCTTGCTCGAATCTCAGAAAACAAGGTACACAGATTAACTAAGAGAGATACATTCATTTCTTCTCTTATGTTTCATTTTCTTTTAATGGAATTTCTTCTTCTTTCTTTGTTTCAACAGGCAAGATTAGTATCTTTAGGGCTTGACAAAAGCATTGCAGAGCTAAGAACTTAACATCTCCAAAAACATCACCCAACAAGAGAAATCAGAGAATACACCCTTACATTTCTAGGTTTTTGCTTTCAAACTACGACAATGAATTATCGTAAACCCAAGAAATCAGATTCAACTTCAAAGGTAATTTGATTAATCTAACTTATATATTCTTGAATCCCCTTATTTTGTTGATTTTCTTGAATTCCTTTATTTGATTTGAATCTAAATTTTTTTTGTAGTAAATTTTGGAAGAAATAATTGGATTGACAAGTAAAAAATGGGAACGGATTAGCATCAAATCATATAACTGGAGATTGCATTTACATTGTTGGATGTGTTGTTGTGGTTTATAATGTCAACTCTGCTATTCAAACTCATCTAATTGTTTCTTCAAGAACCCCTAAACCCTTGAACTGTGTCGCTTCCTTGCACTGTCCCAATAAAATCGTTGCCGCCGGAGAGGTAATACGTGCATTTGCTGGATGTGCATTTCCTGTTTAAGTTGATGTTTCTTTGACAAATCTAGTATTTGATTTATTTATGGTGGTTATTGTAGTCGGGACATCAACCGGTAGTTATAGTCTGGGATTATTTAACACAGCCTAAGATTATTCTTCTCTCTGTCGCTCAAATCCATTGATCTCGCAATCTGAATCAGTACCTCCTGGTGCAACGGTGCAACACCGAGTTGATTGTAATCACTGGTATAGTAATTTGCACAGGTTATACCTCTGAATATCCAAATCCTTGATTCATGGCTGCACAGACGATATTGTTGGGATTACAGCAGTAATCACACCAAGAACTTGTCCTTTGGATCACATAGAACTAAAGATAAAGATGCAACACACAATGAAGAATAAACAAAGCAAGAACACAGGGATTTAACGTGGTTCAGCGTACCTACTCCAAAAACAGCAACGATCAACTCTTATTGATAGAACCAATTACAAGAGACACCAACACCTAGCTCTCTATGTAATAAACAGAAGGTCTATCACCCAATTGTGCGTCTAACAGGCTTAATACGATGCCTATATATAGGCTTACATAACTTGACTACCAAGGTACATAGGGGTGGACTTACCAAGAATATCGCATCCTTGGTTTCCTAAGTTACACCACCGTGTACAACTCAAACTCCCTCAAACTTCTAGCTATACTAGGAAACTCTGGCAGACGAGGCTGGCAGACATACTAAGCCTAGAATACTCTAGAAACTTCGACAACTCTAACAGTTCTCCACCTTGTCGATGTTTCTCCCAACAGAGCTATTCCCGCAACAAATTAACCGTAGCTTCAAAATGCCCTAAGGCCTTAACAACGAACAATATTGATCAAGCTGAGACACTTCTCAAACTTGATCTTTGGAACAACCTTCGTCAACATGTCTGCAGGATTGTCTTCAGTATCAATCTTCAACAGACTAACTTCTTCATCATCAATCACTTCTCTGACTTTATGATAACGGACTTTAATATGCTTGGTACGAGCATGATAGACTTGATTCTTCGCTAGATGGATTGCACTTTGACTGTCACAATTTATTGCCACACTCCCTTGTGTTATCCCGAAGTCTATCACCAAACCACGAAGCCATAATGCTTCTTTAACAGCCTCTGTCACTGCAATGTACTCTGCCTCCGTGGTAGACAAAGCTACTATAGACTGTAACATATACCTCCAACTGATAGGCCCTCCACATAGGATAAAACAATACCCAGTAGTTGAATGGCACTTATCACTATCACCAGCATAATCTGAATCAACAAAACCACAAAGCTTTAAGCTTTGCTTCTTCTCAAACACTAACCAACATCGAGAGTACCTTGAAGATATTTCAAAATTCCCTTGACTGCAAACCAATGTGCTATCCCAGGATTGGCCATATACCTACACACTAAACCCACTGCCTGAGTTATATCAGGTCGTGTACAGACCATAGCATGCATCAAAGAACCAACTGCCTCCGCATAAGGAATCTTTGCCATGAACTTGCTCTCTTCAATAGTAGTAGGATATAACAAGTTAGATAACTTGACTGTAGGTGGTAATGGCACGCTTACTGCCTTAGAATTTTGCATATCAAAACGATGGACAACCTTTTCAAGATAGGATTTCTGTGTAAGACATAGTCTATTCTTCTTCCTATCACGACAGATTTCCATTCCCAATATCTTCTGCTGACCCAAGATCCTTCATCTCAAACTCTGACTCAACTGTTTCTTCAACAATACTTCAATTTCTGACTTGATATTTGCAGCTATAAGCATGTCATCCACATAGAGTAAGAGATACACAAAAGTTCCACTCTGAAACTTCTTGAAATACACACACTGATCATGTTCACTACGTGTGTATTCTTGCTGCATCATAAACATGTCAAACTTCTTATACCATTGTCGTGGTGATTGCTTCAAACCATACAATGACTTCAGAAGTCGGCATACATAATCTTCCTTACCAGCAACTTCATAACCAACGGGCTGAGACATATATATGTCTTCCTCCAAATTACCATGCAGGAAGGCAGTCTTGACATCCAATTGCTCGAGCTCTAAGTCAAACTGCTCCACAACTGCTAACAGGATCCGGATGGAGGTGTGCTTAACAACCGGAGAGAAAACTTCATTATAATCCACACATTCCCTTTGTGCATATCCCTTAGCTACTAACCTTGCTTTGTATCGTACACCATCGACAATACCCTCAGTATTTGGAACTCCATCTTTCACAGTATATACCCACTTGCACCCAATCTTCTTACGACCCTTAGGCAACTCCACCAGCTCCCAGGTATCATTCTTATAAAGAGACTCCATCTCTTCATCCATGGCTGTCTTCCAATTACTGGTATGAGCACTGCTCATGGCCTCCTTGAAAGTAAATGGCTCATCCTCAAAAAACAGATAGTGCGTGAGAGATACCATCTTCATAGCCATAACGCTTAGGTGCTTTGATAATACGTTTCTCCCTCTGAGAAACTAAAGATGGAATACTCTGACAGGCTCGTCTGGCAGACTCTGAACTTATTGCTGAACTGATTCCTCATTAGGATCTCCACCTGAAATTTATCTTCTACTTGAGTTTCCTCTGGTTCTACTCCCTTAGAATCAATAGTAGATGAACTAAGAACTCCATGTTCTCTTTGCATCGAATCATCTTCAACTCTATTCTTATTCTCAACTTCAATTTGAGAATCCCAACCTGTGAACTTCTTTGAATCAAGCATAGCTCTCTCATTGAAGGACACATCTCGACTAATGATGAACTTGTTCAATTCTGGACACCAAAGTCGATAACCTTTAACACCCTCTGGATATCCTAAGAAAATTGCTTTCCCAGCTCTAACACCCAGTTTATCCTCTTTTACGTGAAAATAAGCTGGACAACCAAACACTCTCAGATTAGAGTAGTTGACAGGATTACCTGTCTATACCTCCATAGGTGTCTTGTACTGAATAGCTGTTGAAGGTGATCTGTTCACTAGATAGCACGTCGTCGTAACTACTTCAGGCCACCAAACTTTGTTCAAACCTGCGTTTGACAACATGCACCGTGCTCTCTCAAGTAGTGTGCGATTCATTCGCTCAGCTACTCCATTCTGCTGTGGTGTACCTTTAACTGTGAAGTGCCTAACGATACCTTGTTCTTCACAACACTCCTTTAATGGATATTCGGTGTACTCCCCTCCACTATCAGAACGTATCTTCTTAACCACACGACCAATCTGTTTCTCAACCATGGTCTTCCACTTCTTAAACAACTTAGTGACTTCATTCTTATGCTTCATGGTGTACAGCCAAACTCTCCGTGAAAAGTCATGTATAAAGGTCACAAACCACCTGTTCTCTCCCTTAGAAACTGTACGAGAAGGACCCCAAACATCCGAATGGATGTAATCAAACATACCCTGTGTGTGGTGTACAGAGGTACCAAAATTACTTCTGCATTGCTTCCCAAAGATACAATGCTCACAAAAGTCAAGCTTGCAAAGCTTCTCACTGCCGAGCAAGCCTTTACCACTCAATACCAACATGCCTTTCTCACTCATATGCCCGAGGCGCATATGTCATAACCGTGTTGACTTCAATTGTTTCTCATCCACAGATTCAGAAACCATAGCTCCACCAGAAACTATATCTCCTTGAAGGAAATACAGATTCCCATGCCTTGCACCAGTCATTCTCAAACTTCCATCAAGGTATACCTTTAGGAAACCATACTCAGCAACATACTTGTATCCAAGAGATTCAAGTACACCCAACGAAATCAAATTCCTCTTTAAATCAGGCACATGTCTAGCCTCTGAAAGTGTAGTAGTAACACCATTCGAAAGAACCTGGATAGTACCAACCCCAACTGTTCTGCTGGTATTTGAATTACCCATCATAACAGTACCTGCATTCACCTCCCTATAAGTGGTGAAACATTCCCTTGTGGAACACATGTGATACGAAGCTCCAGAATCAAGCATCCAACCATCATTGAGATAACTCTTTGATGTAACAACTAGAACCTCCTGATCAAAGCCACACATTGGCTCATCCAAACTATCACTTCCTTCTGCCACCGAAGCAATAACCTTAACTGAATTTGATTTCTTATACTTACCATCCTTAGCCTTTGGCCTAGGACAATCAACCTTAAAGTGATCAGGCTTATGACAATAATAACACCCATCACTGCCATTCTTCTTTGACTGGTTCTTAGACTTAAACTTCTTGTTACCATTCTTCCCCCTCTCAACAAACAGACCTTCAGCTTGAACTTCATCATCACATACTTGTTGCCTTAAAGTTTTTGCTTGTAAAGCAGAAACCACATCATCGAAAACTAATTTATTGTCACCTTCAGTTTTCCCATTCAACAAGTAATCAACAAAGGTCTCATACGATTGAGGTAGTGAACATAATAACATCATTGACTTATCCGTATCAGAAAACTTGACACCGATATCAGCCAAATCCGAAATAATCTTATTAAAATCATTAATATGATCAACCAACAACTTACCCGAAGCCATTCAGTTTTTCTTCTTCTTCTTCTAACTCCCTCTCAAATGAAAAAAAATTGAAAAGAACTAAAGTAATCGGTGGCTAAGTAGCTAAATTAGTAATTAGGTTAGCTTAATCGGTAACTTGTTTTGAGTTAATCGGTAGCTTAATATGTGTGGGGGTATTTTAGACACTGAAATAAGGGATAGCCTAATTACACCCGGGTGATCGAGTTTTGAAAAATTTTCGAAATCTTTTTTTTTTTTTTTTTGATGAAAGGAAAATGCATTAAAACTAAGAAACACCAACTACATTGTTCAGCTTACAAATTTTTTCAAACCATCTAGCTCTACTAATAACATCAAGATTTGTAGAGTCTAGCTTAACAACATCCGAAATAACAAGTTTTTTAGCTAAATTGTCTGCCAAATAGTTACATTTACGATTAATATAAGTAAATAGATAATTTTGTGGATCTTTTAAGAAAGTTTTTGCTTCCTCCAGACACAGTTTGCTTCTCCATTCCACTGCAGTAGTAGCCGCATTCATATAGTTTATCACATTACTGCTGTCATTCATGAACTTTAGTCTTCCTTTTCCATTCCTAGAGCTCCAGATTATGGCTTCTCTGCAGGCTCTAGACTCTGCCTCTTC
>JAJJMA010312554.1:0-11353 GCA_023529015.1 Papaver nudicaule
ATGGAGCGCCTTCCATCAGATGTCGTAGTAGACATACTTTCTCGACTGCCAGTTGAATCTGTTTTAGATTGCAAATTAGTTTGCAAAAGTTTGCTGAAACTCCTCAGTGATCGGTGGAATCAATTTGCTAAGATGCACCATCAACGTCAATTACTACAACTTGCTACTTATGGTGATGCTGCTGCTTCTTCGACGGGTCTTCTTTTCTCCTTTCTAGATGATGAAAAAGATAAAACAATGGGTGTGCGACTTTATTACGGAGACACATATAATAATGAGATGGATATCCACGAGAAAATATCTTACAAGACACTGCAAAGAACCAGCGTCAGCTTTCCTCTTTCGGCCGGTGAGGATGTCATAGTTGGTTCGCATAATGGTCTGATTTGTCTCATCAAATATCACCATGAAATTCCTGATCCCATCCACATATGCAATCCCAACACTGGGGAATATGTCAATCTTCCTGAATACATCTTACAGGAAGAAGTTTATGAAGCCGCCTTTGGGTTTGGATATGTCCACTCAATGACTAGAGATCAATACAAAGTTGTTAGGATCTATTACCCCTATTCGAACGATTACAATACTGGAGAGGTCCAGGTATACACAATCGGCAGTGGCAGTGGGTGGAGAACCATTGGTAAAACATTCTACCAGTTGTTTTCGCCAACTTATCTGGGAATCTTTGCCAATGGATCTCTTCACTGGATTGATGATGAGAAAATTGTGGCTTTCAACCTGGCAGATGAAGAATTTCGAATAATCCCGTCGCCACCTTGCCATGGTCCTTTGTACAAGTGTTTTTATATGCCGCAAGTATTGAGAGGAAATTTGTGCTTTTGTCATCAAAGAAACCAAGAACAACTTCTAGATATATGGTCTCTCAAGAAAAACACAACGGAGGCTAGTTGGAGCAAGGACTTTAGTATCGCATACGACTCGGCTAACAAAATGGATAGGGAATATCCGGTTATGCCGATATTAATTACAAAGAAGAATGAATTCCTCTTTGTCCACAGAGGTTCAACACTTTATTGTTTTGATCCAATTTCAACTACATTAATAAAAATTTGGGGTGATGAGAAGAGAATTTGGCTTAGTGCAGTCCCCCACATGAACAGCTTTGCTTCAATAAAAGCTTTGGGAGAGAGCTCTGAAATAAAGAAGAAAGGGAGTGAGTGAAATACAGAAGACAGGGAGATGGAGGAAATCTGAAAGACGATGAGTTATCAGTTTGACTAGTTGTCCAGCCCGTGTGTTTGCACGGGCCTAAGTCCCTAAGCCTTTGTCATGTACTACTCATGTATGAGAGTCTGTTAGGCTAGCCCTTAGCGTGTGTCTGTGGTTGGTCTTAGTAGTTCTTAGACAGCCGTCTCTAGCCGTTAGTCGTTTGGACGCGTGTCATCATCCTGATGGCCTAGCCGCTAACGGTAGAGAGTATTTAAGGCTGTCATATCCCTTTCTGTTGGTCATGGTTTTTGTATGATCCTTCTCTCAACGATTCTACCTGCCTCTGAGCAGTTTCCTTACGATTTATGTTTCCTTCTCGAATTCCATTTTGTAATTGTACATCGGTACATTACATTTGGTATCCAGAGCTTTCTACGTCCATGGGAGGTCAAGCAAATTTTTCCGGCAAAGAGTTGGAACAACATAAACAGTACGGTTTACGAATTTCGGATTTGGAACTTAAGTGGGACGATTTCATGGCGAATCTCGATTCAACAATTAATCAGAAGTTTGATGATAAGTTTGCGGAACAGGATGTTCGTATGAGTGAATTATTAGATGAGAAATTGATTATCAACAACAATTTGAACTCGGAAATCCAAAGGAAATCTGAGCTTCAATTTAAACAACTTGGCGAGCTGTTACAGAAGAATGAAGAGTATCAGAAGCAATGTTTTTCGTTGTTGATGAAGAAAGCTGATCTCAGATCCAATTCTAATGGAGGTAGTACTTCGCACTTTACTCCTTCATTTTCAGTTCATCATGATTCACCTGTACAGTTTGGATCTGTTGGTAGAGACCAAAAATTTTCTCATCTTATGAAAATTGATTTTCCGAGATTTGGTGGTGAAAATCCTAGAGGTTGGATTCAAAAGTGTGAGAGGTATTTTCAATTTAAACGTGTAGATGGTTCTCAGAAAGTAATTTTGGCTTCCAACCTCTCGTTTAAATTGAAAATTACCTCTGTGGATGAATATTTTGAGGAATTTGAAGCTCTTAAAGCCTTAATGCTTGCTGCAAATCCTTCCTTAGATGAGCATTATTTCATTATGAGTTTTATTAGTGGCCTTAAGGAGGAAATCAGAAAAACTATGGAAATGTTTAATCCTCCTTCACTTCTGAGAGCATTTTCACTAGCTAAGCTTCAAGAGCAGAAACAACTTTCATTTCAGAAAGCTTCAAAGTCTGTTTCTAAACCTTTCACCACTTCATTTTCCTCAGCTAGACCTTATTCTTCACCTTCATTTTCCAAACCTACATCCAGTAATGTGGCTACTCCTTTTGTACCTAAATCATTCAATACCAATTTGCTTAAACCTACACAATCTAGTCCTCCTCCACCTCATGTCAAAAGGATTAGTTATGAGCAAATGGTAGCTAGAAGAGCTAAAGGTCTTTGTTATTACTGTGATGAAGCTTTTACACCTAGCCATAAGTGCAAGACTCAGCAATTATTCATGGTTTGTGGTGAAGATTTGGAAGAGGAGGATTAGCCTTCTGTTGATGAAGTGCATTCTGTTGTTGATTCTTCACCAGTTGAGTCAGATGTGGTTATTTCTTTGCATGCTCTGACTGGTCAGTCTGCTGGTAAGACAATCAGAATTCCTGGTTCTCTTGGAAAAAGAGCTATTACAGTCTTAATTGATACTGGAAGTACCCACAGTTTTATTCCTGGTTCTAGCCCACCGCGGTTCATACTAAATTGGATTGCCCGAGTCCACCTATGAGTTTCGTTAATTACAATTTTTTCCATTTCTAAAAAAATTGAATGGAAGAGTTTCAAGAAATCAGAGACTAACTTCTTCAATTCCGCGATGAATCAGTTTGATTTTATCGATATTTACATCGGGAGAACTTGTATCTTCAAATACGAAATGACTGGAGAAGAACCTTCTGTAATCTTCCATTAGCAGGGATACGGAGTACAGGTAAAGCTTGCATCTAATTTGATGTTCATTCATGATACATTCTAAATTACAGTATCTAATTTGATGTTCATTCATGATACATTCTAAATTACAGTCTTGGCCGTGTTTGATTTGTTGTGTTTATTCAATTGAATTTTAGGGCTTTAATCTTAATTTTCTTATTAACCTAAGTTCCTTTTCTTAATTGAGTTTTCAACCCTAAAATTCCTCTCTAAAAGTCTGGTTTTTTTCAATCTCTGTATTGAAGAAGAAAATGGAAAAATTTCTGATGAAAATCGTTCAAATATTGATGTAGTGTGATTAAATTGTGAATAAGATTGAATATACGAATCGAGTGAAGATCATGATGAAGTAAAGAATTGATCATGTTATGAATTTCAAAATAATTGAACAGGTTATGTCCAATTAAGCTTGAACAGATTTTGTAAAGAAGAAATGCTTAAGTTTAATTCTGTCTAGTGCCTGTTATGTCGCCTGAGATAAGGCAGGGCGTCTTGGTACCACAAATTCAGCTCTCTTGGCGAGGGTCCTGGCATTGGCAATAGCGAGGTTCTCTCCCTGGCTATGTTGTTTATCTCATACATAAGCTTGTCCATCGCTTCCTTACACCTGGTAAGATAGAAGTTGTCTGCTAGGCAGTCCTGTTGGTGTATAGGCGCACGTTCCCTGGCTCTGTCACGAATCTGATAAGCAAAATACTTTGCTATTGTTGGTGATTCTTTCCCTTTTGCCTTGAACTCAAGATCTTGACGCTGGTCCATTCACTGCGTCTTTGTCTGTGTCGAAAATAAAAAACCAAATTGATTAGATACATAACTATATGTTTAAGCTGGCTGACAAAAAACTTTTGCTTACCTGCGGGAGCTTTATGTCTCTGGCCTTTTTATTTGATGGAGATGTACACGATTCTAGCTCTATATATATATATGTATATGCTGTTATGTTGTTTAACTTATAGGGCAAGATAACTTGGAAAATAATCCTGGTTTAACTATTTATGGAAAGAAGATAAACCGAAAGATTCTGATATATTCGATTCCGAAAATATATTGGCTTCCTTTTTTAGCGTTTCAAATTGTTGGGTCTAATGGCGTTGGATTATTAGTGTTACAACTTGTTGGGTCTTTCGTATGAAGCCGATCAAATGGTCCATGGTCTTTCGTTTGAATTTGGTGATTTATACATTACCACCAAATTTGTGTAATGAATGAGTTAGACAAATAACCGATCAGAATGCAATAATTGATATAAAGGAAACATAGAATGTAGTAGTTGTGTAGATTAACTTTAAGAAGAAATGACATCTTAACAAAACTTCATGGTAAAAAGATTTTATGCACCACTAAGTCCGGCCATTAACCATCTAATGCCTTAATTGCAGTTGTATGATCTACTCCAAATCTTGGAGTGTTCTTTTGACATCTTTTACTATACGATCAATTAGTGGGATGTTGTCCTATAGTTCTTGGGTTAGAACAACCTTTGAGTAATAGCCTTCATTGTCTTTGTTCATTATGAGCACTATTTTCATTTCTTCCTTTTTGCCTTGATTTAATATGCACTGTGAAAAAGGAGGGGTACCGAAATACTACCAACTTTTCGTTTTGGCTCGTGAGTCTTATGCTTAAAGTCTGGACGATCTCAAAAATCAATATCCAAACCTCTAACTGGAGTTGTCTCGGCAGTTAGGCAATAACGTACTACTTGGTGCTTTAATTATAAATCAGAGTTATAATGCGGAAAGTAAAAGCACACAAGACACCAAACGTTTTTTTAACGAGGAAACTGCCTTGCAGAAAAACCTCGGGACCTCGTCCAGTTTTGAACACCGCCCAGTACAAACTGACTACAAACGCTAGCCTACTATAAGACTTCGGTCTGGGATGTAGCAGAGACCAACTCAAGCCCTCCAAGCGAATTGGCTACTGTCGCCTTCCTTACGTCTCTGGATCCCCCACAGATCGTCACGCACTTGATTCCCCTAGCTGACGTCCGTTACAGGCCTAAGAGTTGCTTTGACCGATGTCAAAGGCTTGTGTCAGCAATACTGGCTTTTAAACCAAACTGTTGACGTATGGTGTAACTGCCCTCTTCAGTTTACCATACACAAGATGACTTCCTTCGGATTGTTAAATCCAGGTCATACGGAAATCTACTTCTTGAATCGGGGCTGACAAGCAAACCAAGTAAGCAATGCCCAATCCGAATCTACCTCAGCTATACACGAAGAACCACTTAAGGAACTTGTATAACCAGAGCTAACTAGGTCTTAAAACACCGAGTGCAGCCGTGCGTTGCTACCTTTCCAACCTTTACGTAACTTAACTAGTTCTTGAATAGCCGTATAGCAGAAGAGACGGACTTTAGAATAGACAAGAACTAAGATAGGTTACTGAGGTTACAGGTTAATCTGATCAACCACAAAGGGATCAATCTACCTGTGCTTCCCAACTCTCAAGAGAAGTTTTTATAGTCGTAGGGAGTTCCCAAAGGAGCTGCAACCTATAGAGGATGACTATACCACAACAAGCATTCACCGAAGTGAAAAGAGTTTACGCTATCTTCCCTAAGGACCTTCACGTATGCTTGATGCTTGCGGTATCTGTCCGTAGACACCTCTATATTTATAGCACTCAATAAGATAGGTTGCTTTGGAATAAAGCAATCAATTACTTGTCCCACAAGTTAGGGAAACCCTAAACTTGACAACCAAGTAATTAGAGATTAATCTCAATTGGAATTCTTTTTAGAATTATCTGCCAAGTGTTTTGTTAGCTCTAAAACACTTCAAGATAGAAATCCAACAGACCAGAGATAATCTTATCTTATTGACTCATTGAGAATCGTTAGATGGAACACAAAAGGTCTTTATGTTTTACACAAGTCCATCTAAGAGATAAAGGAGTTTTGGAATTTGATTCAGGGTGAAATTCTAGGAGAATATTCACTAAATCCGACACCAGTAAGATAGCTACCGTCAGGTTCACGTACTGGTACGTGAACAAAATAGCCATCTCGAACTCAGGGAATTTCCAAGTGTCTGGTACGCAAACCGGTTCGTGAACCGTGCGCCTGTCAGATTTCGTCAAATCTGGATTCCGCTGGAAGTACTGGGCTGAGCCAGAACTTAGACGTGAGAACGTCCTCATCTGTGATCCATGGACTCTTTGCTCAAGAGCACTCCTTTAGATTCATCCATATCCAATTAACAGTTTGCAAGCAAACCATTGTAATGGACATATGGCACCGAATCTGTCTCATACATTCTTGACTCACAGTATTTGTGGGATCAAACACCGGTCATGACACAAGGCCACGTTATGCAAGAATACGATCTCAATCGCTATTATCACTACTAAAGTAGTCGACTATTTCGAAAGAATAGATGAAGTAGAAATAGAAGAATATCCATAAAGTCGTAACTCCTACTAACCTTTTATCGATGAAGAATAATTGATGTCTTCTTTGTCTTCACAATCTTCGTCTTCGTCTTCAAGGTCTCTACTACTTTGTCTATATCCCATTTCCGAAATCTAAACTCTAGTAGGCTAAAACAAGAATTGACTTTTGACACCTAAAACTGACAATTATCTTGACATACCAACGCTAGTGGGTTTGACCGGACAATGTCCCAACAATCTCCCCCTTTGTCAATTTTAGTGAAAAAATCAATTTACATATGGATTCAAATAATATACAATGAAGTACTAACCAGATGTAGTTCTTGATTTCTTGAATTCTTCAACTTCTCCCTTGAGTCTTGATGTGTTCGTTAAACTCTTGTTGATGAATCCGTAGTCAGCAGTCACAATATAACCAGCTCAAACAACCAAAAGGTACGCTTAAGCTTACATGGGTTTGGTATGCTCATCCCACATGTTGTTTGTGCGTAAGAGTAAGAATCAGAGCAATCTTTGAAGTTGGTGTATTAGAACTTCTAAAGTGATTCTACTCATTCTTGATACGAAGCATGATCTTAGCTTTAATTACTCCCCCTTACTTGATACTTTGTGAAAAGCACAACAAGTAAGCACATGATGTTCTCCCCCTATGGTTATGCACGGTAATGCAACAACCACAAGAACAAGAACCATATGTATTCTCCCCCTATTTGTCACAAAAATATGACAAAGTAGTTTGAGACTAGGGTTTCATACACCTATAAGAACAGGTGAAGCCAAGAACTCGCATATCAAGTTTAAAGATGACATACTTAGGTAATCTGAACAACAAGATTCCTGAGTTCTCACCTTTTGGAGAAATAAAGATACACTTTCTCCCAATATTCCACATCCACGCTCCCCAAAAAGATTTGTTATTAAGCGCAAGTTCAAAAGAAATCTCCCCCGTGTGGTGTCATTCAATAAAGAACAACTGACAAAGACTAACATGGACAAGAACAATTGAATGTTATCCAGTTTTGCTTTGTTAATAATCTCTTTCCTTAGCCATTTTCTAAGAAATAAGAGTATGATCACAAGAAGTTTTCTCTTCTTAAAACAAGAAGGTAATAAAACCTTTGTGATATCCATGACTTTAATATAATCATCACTTGAATAACAATGAATAAAGTCATGTTGGCAACACACACAGCATGATCAGGAAGATCACGTATTGCCCTCTAAGATACACAACTTGTGTTAACAAAGATTGATTTAATCTTAGAGTAAAGGCTTAACTTTTTCACATGGAGTTTCACCAATAAGTGTGAATAAAGTTTTCCTTGGAACAAAGATCACCTTGGACTTTATGAGTTCCAGGAGTCTCAGAGTTTAACCTGTGTGAAATTCTGGAAGAATATTCGCAAATCTGAATAACAGCCAAAAGACTCGATTTAGAGGTTTGTGTAGGTACACGAACTTAAATGAGCTTTGGAACTCAGGAGATTCTCTGAGTTTCTGTTTCGTGTACGGTTTGCGAACCGGACACCTTCAGATTAGGTTTAACTCATAATGATCCTATAACCGTAGTACACCAAGAAGGTATACTAACATAACAAGAATGTCATGTCGGTAGGATTCACTCTTTGTTCAAAACAGAAGTCATAGACTTTGTTTGCAACTTGTATATTTAAGAACCCTTAAAACCAAGTTGAGTTAGAGAAACATGAAAGATACACATTCATATTCAAGGATTTGACAACCTTTGAACAAATGAATATTAACTTGATCAATGTTAATGACATCCCTCTATGTAATCTCCAACCGGGTCGGTGCCCTATTCTAGTACTTTACCTCACCGTGTCAATTGAAAGGGCACTACATGGTGAGGTCGCACAGACACAATCAAGTTGTGTCAGAGTGAACAATTTCTTGTTCACCTTTGGTAGTCAAAACAGGAACTACTACATCACTGGGTTTTTCACCCGAAGTAGTCTTTGGCTTAGATTTCTTTGCCTTACCCTTTTTCCCGTTTTTCCTTTGTAACCCAAGCATTTCATGATGTAATTTAACCATACCAAGTATTTGTTGGTTAAATAATGCACTATTTTTCATGAATTCTCTTAGGGTAGCCTCACTAGGGTGATCATTCCCTTTGGCATTTATTGCTCTATTAATATTATCAGCAATATGATCTTTCTTCCCATCTTTCTCATCAAGGTTACTTGAGAGAGAATTGGATTGACTATCCTTTTGCAGGTTAGTTGATCTCCAAATGGGAACATCAGATCTAGTCTTCGCTTGTACAAAGTTATTTTCCTTTCTGTAATTATGACGATTACGAGAGGACTTTGTAGAGCGTTTATAGGAAAAACTTGGCTTGTCATAATTATGTTTCTTATGCCTAAAGGTTGGACGTTCACAACCTGGATTATTAGAAGATGCTCCGTTGTTGTTAGGTTTGATGTGAATCTCCAAAACAACAGGAATAATCGAGCCATTGGCTTTCTCATTCCTTTTACGGAATCTGCAGCTTCTAGCCAAGTGACCTTTACCACCATAAAGGCAATTTTTGGTAACAAAAGGAGTGGGATGCTTGTTGTTACCTGGACGTGTGTGTGGAGCTTGATAAATCTTGCTCTTCTTCTCCTTGACTGGCTGTAGAGGTATATCACATTGGGGATCACTAGTAGCCGGTTGAGAAGAATCCTTAGCTTTGACAAATTTCACCTCTTTGTTATTACTTGGAGCGTCTATTCCTTTATAGCCCAAACCTCGTGTGTCACGATGATTTTTACTCGCTCCTAACATTGAGGTTAATTTGTCAGAGATATTGTTCAACTCTTTTAACGTCTTGATTTCGGTAAGAGCATTAGCCATATTAGTTTCCGAGCTATTATTCAACTCTTTTAATGTCTTGATTTCAGCAAGAGCATTAGCCAAATCAGTTTCTAGACGTTTTTCCCTGGTGAGAAAAGTGTTTTCTTTTTCTTCTAAACACTTTTGTTGAGTGACTATCTTAGCATCAGATGCAATAAGCTTTTCATTCAACTCACAGAGACTATGATGAAGATTTGCCATTTTCCAGTTCTTTCGAACATAACTCTTTGTCAAGATCTTTTACTTTACTATTGAGAATATCAAAAGAAATGTAAAGACCTTGATAGCACCTTTCACTACGCCACAGGGCCTGATTTGTAACGTTTTATTTTTCGCATCTGCAACGTTTTTTGACGTTGCGCACGTGGCAACGTCAAAAAACGTTGCGCAATTTTTTTTTAACGTTGCTCCAATTAGGAATTATTAAAATTAATTAAGCAATGTTATTAACGTTGCCAATACCATTGCGCCTTCAAGGGCTAATACGTCTTTTTACCGGAAAATAGATTTTCCTCCCCTTAATATATTTCGTCAGTTTTTTTTTTCTTTATCTTCTTCCTCCCCTTTCGTTTCTTTTCTCTTCCTCTCCGCCTCTCTTCTCTTCCTCTCTGCTCTTTCTCTCATCTTCTTCTTCTTCCTCAATCTCTGCATCTTTCCACAAAAAAATCTTCCTGAAAAACCCAACCCCCATCTCATAATCGATTCCTTGATTTGCTCCTGTAACCCTTTTTTGTAACCTAAAATCTCTTTCTAATCTCTTCCTAGATCTCTTTCCCGCAGCCTCTCTGCTGCTTCCTAGATCTATTTGATGTTATCTCTTCCTCCCTGATACTTAATTCAAGTTTTTCTCAGAACCCTAAGCTAGATCTATTTTCTGTAACCCTAACCCTATGTTTCTTTTGAGTTTGCTTTGTTGTTATGGTGAGAATCAGAAAAAACTAGAGATCGATTCCATCAACACCACCACAAAGCAAACCATCAGAGAACAAATCAAGAAGATAATCTCAGCGAAAATGAGTAAACATTTTGGGAAGAAGATTGTAGATGTTGCAGAGAAAGCATCGAAAGGTATCGATGGTATGGCTAAACTGCTAGTCTATGAAGAAGCTCATAAATAGTTTTCTAATCTTCGTAGAGCTTTCGATGAGCTTTCGATCGGTAATGGGTTTTGATTCTTTTAGATTTATGTTATTAAATCAGTCTTATTTTGAAATGGGAAATTTTGGGTTTTCATTTTGGGTATTTTGATGGATTCTGTTAGATTGGATCTGTTGTAATTTTGGATATAGGGTTTTTTTCTTATGATTGGTTTTAATATGACTTGGTGATCTAGATTAGGCTGTAGAGTAGTTTGGGTATTTCAATTTATTGAGAAAATGATTAGGGATTTTGGATGGATGAGGAAAATTTGATTTAGTGGCTCGTGTTTTGTCATATGGCTCGTGTTGGGTTTTTGGCGGAAAACTGGAAGTAAGAGTTGGGTTTGATCAGGTTAATAGAGAGTGAATGTGTCTATTCTAGGTCTGTAATTCTTGAAAAGTAACATTTTTGACATGTTTATGCGAAAACCGAAAGTGACAAAGTTTTGCTATAATTAGCTCTTGTGATGCATTTACATATTGAAACACCCTGCAAAGCATAGAGCTTTACCCTTCATGGTCTAGAAATATTCATGAGCAAATTAGTTCAAAAAGAGCTTCATACAATCTTATTACCCCAATTTCGGATTGTTTTCTACAGTTCAGTTGGAAATAGTTTTGACTCCCTCAGTAGGTTTCATTGAACCTCGTCAATTACAGGTTCGTTCTACAGTTCAGTTGGAAATTGATCAACTAAAACAAGTAAGAGTTGATTGAATATGCTTAGCTCCGATATCTTTTTTTTCCCCCGATATTTGGCTCAAACAACATATAGGGGTTCATTGGATTGGTT
>JAJJMA010312558.1:0-31527 GCA_023529015.1 Papaver nudicaule
ATGATAAACTCATAGATTGCAATCAAACAACAATACACAAAGTCATTTATTTCAAAATGTTTAAAATGTTTCTTACCTCCTCATCATAATAATTGATCAACATTCTCCCAAAATTCTCCAAACATTCTCCCAAAATTGTTGTCCTTAGCATTCCACACGGATAAGCACATCCTGGATTATTGGTGAAGTGAATGTTTTATTAACAGAAGTCGACACACTAGCTTTGCCAAGCCAGCCAGCAACATACACTCGAGTATATCCAGCCCTGTGGCAATATCACTATGTTACATTATAATGTCTCTTATTCTCGTAACCAATTAAGCCACCATCATTTAAATATAGACTCCAGTGCCTCCCATTCCCATGGCACTACCACCGTCCTACACTCTAATGCCTCTTGCGTATCTCCCTTGAACGTGGTACAACATACACTTGAGGAGAACAGAGTATAAGAATTCGGACTTAAGACATAAATAATAATAGATTTTTTATTTTTATTTTTAGAATTGGAATAGAGAAAATAATCAATAGGCTGCACATCCTCATCATCAAGAGTAAATGGGTGAGGGTGCACTTATCAAATAGGAGAGTAGCTAACTAAGAAACCTAGGGGGTTGATATAAGCTTCATTTAGAATAATAAATGCCTCTAAATTTTTTTATAAAATAATCGACAATGCAACCAAAACGAATATTAGGGAGAAAATCAATACAGAACATCATAACATCATCAAATTAACTGCTGCAAGCCGCATAAATAGATCAAACCTTAGAACATTGCGTGAAGCATGATTAGATACATGCCTTTTCCAGTTATCTGTCATGTAATTTGGGCTTGTTTCTTTAGCAGACATAACTTTTCTCTTCAAATCTTGCATTTTTGTAAGAGCCACCTTCTTGACATTTGAAAAGTTATGCATTTAATATTTTTGTAAGAGCCAAATGTTTAGTGTTTGTCAGCTGAAAAATAAACTTTTTCCAACACAATAAACACATTTTTACTATGAAGCATCAAACAATCAAACTAAAATTGCAAAACTACCTTGGGATGTGTTGATTCCAGTAACCGAGCCTTTATATTTATCAAAACCTCAAATTTTTACCACCTCCACTGCTCTCTCAGTTGTCATTTTCTCTCTTTATGTGTTGCACTGCACAATGTAGAGCAAGTATTTTCATCGAAAGCATGTAATGTTTTAGCCAACTAATTAAATATTAACGCCGTCTATGGGAGTCGAACCCATAATTACATGGTTGAAAACCATGTGCTCTTCCGTTTGAGCTAAGACAGCAAGTATCATCTCTAATGCGAGTGGGTCATTAATACTATACAGACACCAAAAAGCAAATAATTCATAAACATTAAGAAAAAGTAATGAGATTTTACCTGATCCCCTGCTTCATGCACACATATTACCCCACATTACCCCAATAGTATAATCTGAAGACTACAATGTACATAGTGTTTTAAACAGTGGAGCACCTTGCCAAATAACTCCAATCACTCGCTTATTATGTTTAACCGAAGCATCAATATTTCATTATTAAAAGACCTGGTCCAAGGGAGTGAAGAAATGTGCATTAGTTATTTGCAAAAAGTTTCAGTTGATAACTGAATTGCATTCATCATGTAACTAACTTTACCCAGCTAGTATGTCAGTAATTTGTAACCATCCAGTACATGCAGTCAATATTTCATTAAAAAAATTCATTATGTGGAAACCCAACTGGATCGTATCTTTCTTCGACTAAATGAATTTTAAAACTCAAGAAGATTGTCCATACCACTTACCAATGTAATTTATGATACGACAGACCGTAGCAGAACCTCGAGACAGTTCGGAAGTTTGTACAGTAGGTGGAGGAGAAATCTGACTGTATGCTACTGATTTAGCTCTGGTATCCGAGTTTGAATCTCCAAATTGAAAACCGCGGCGAAATTGCATTTCTTCAAATGTCATTGAACCATCATTACCATCGACCTTATGCATCACCGACAATCCTTCTACTCCTCCACTACACAAAATAAGAACCAAGAATAATAAAAAATAATAGCAAATCAAACATTTGAATCACTTTCACGAAAGCCATGTTTATATCTTAATGAAATATGCTACCACCACCACTCTTGCCCTTATTCAATGTCAAGAGAGAGCTCAGTGTAACTGTGTAAAATCCCAATGGTTAGATCTTACAAAGTACACCCAAATATCACACACAAACGTACACACAATCATACCATAACATACATCTAGCATATAACATAGGAAATACAAAGAGAGTAAGGTTAGAGATACTTGACAAGATGTTTTACTTGGTTCGCCCTTAGGTAAGGACTACATCCAAGAAATCCACAAATATAAAAATGATTACAACTCTTAGTTACCTTGCTAATCTTCTAAGTGTTTTCTCACAATAAGAACCCTAGTTTCAGCCTTGGGCTATAGAGAGCAAGTAGGATACTTTTCCTCTCTCTAGACCAATCCGAAATGTGTCCAACCCCTTTCTCAAAGGTTTCTCTCGCCATTTATAGAGGATTACAATAGTGCTATACAGCTAATACAGACGAACTACTCTCTGACATTAACTTGTCTTTACTCGCCGACAGAGTATGTCGCCGAGGCCATATTATTCCTGGCGGGTAAGTCTTCTTGAGGATAAGGATTGCTGACGAGGTTTCCACAGAGTCAACAAGTCAACTCTGACAATCTATCCGTTCTGACGAGTAATGAATGCTCAACTACTTCTCACCTACTTATCACCTTCCCCCGATGTGCCATACTCGCTCTACCAATATAGTTTATCCCGCTGGCTCCTTCTTCTCGTCTCGTCGTTATGCCCAAATATTAGGTATCTCGCCCACAGCTTTCCTTGTTGATTCCATACTTCACTTGAGTGACCTTTGTGGTACACCTCCACCTTTAGGATGCTATTACTATGCATAGGCATTTTCTACCCTTACATTTTGCCTCTTTCATTTCCAAGATCTTCGATCGCCGGGAATGAAATTTCCTTCGCCGAAAATGCCGTGCCCACGTTCTCCACTTCTGCTTCAATCACGCCGTGAACTCTCCATTAAATTTACGTTACACCACGTGTTTCTCTCTCAGCCTTCGCTACACCACGTATCCTTCATGCAGCCATTTGCACTTTATGACCGGTAACCGTTGATGCCCACGATCTCCGCTACTTCTCCACGTTTTGTAACCGCTGATCGCCAGTTACTCCTTCTTCTCCTATAAATACCGGGATTTTTCGCCCTAACCCTTTACCTTCTTCTTCTTCACTCGAGTAGAGATCCTTTTCAGAGCTTTTCAAACCCTAACTTCTTCCCTGCTGCTGTTGCTGCTATATTTCTTCAAAAGTTCCCTCTTTTTATCAACAACTACTCATTATCACTTTGCCTTCATCTTTCTTCCTTTTGCCGTGCGAAGCCTGTGTTTTGGTCTTCTTTCACCACCGTCCAACCGGATTTGTTCATCTCTTCCGGTCACTTTGCTTTTTCCGGTAAGCTCTTATTTAACCTGAGTCATGTCTCCGGTATCTCCTCTGTGCTCATGGCTTCCACCACTCAAGCTTCTTCTAACTCTACAACTCCTAAAGCTCAAGTCTCCACTTCGCCGGTCAATGAGGTTGAATCTCCCTCTTCTCCTGTCGCTACTAAGGCTCTTACACACCCGTCTTGGAAAAAGTGGCCAGAGTATTGTGCTTTTGACAAAGTTTTCATTGCTCCTTTGACGCTGGAACCTCTCGAAAGAGTGACGAAAGCTTCAACCCCTACTACCCTAGAGGATCTTCGCACGCCGGGTCAACTTGCTAGATGGGCAATAACTGCCTACGGCGCACTGAAGGCTGGGAAAACAAATCTGTTTCCTTTATATGATCCCGCCGATACGTTCATGTGTGATTTATTTTTAGCGATTAAGAAAAGTCCCTCCCAACTCACGGCGAATGCAATTCGCATCTTAGTAGAGTGGAAGCTCCGCCGTAGCAACAAGACTAACTACCCGGATTTGTTTGAAGAGGGTAAGTTTCCCCCAGAGGAATATACTGTTGAAAATTTTCTTAAGCAGTATGATGTTCTTCCTTCCTCAGTGATAGGTGAGCCCTGGGCTTACCGCTTTGTTACCAAGAAAAGGTTTGCAAAGAAACCAGAGGAAGTCATGATTGGTGCTGTAGACGCCAAGGAGGTGACTGGTACTACCACGACGAGAAAGAGTTCCGAAACTGGCTGGTCCAACATTCCTTGTTCGCTGAAAGGACCTTGGCTACTGGGGTGGTGTGATAAGGAAAAGATGGTCGAGCGACTTGATTTTCCTGAGGAGCACAAACGCTTCAAAGATCACGATTTTTCCTTCTTGAACTGGACAGAAGAGAAACTCTACAGTGCCGCCGATGGAATCATACAAGTAGATTCCCAGGGCAATTGGCTATTACTGCACTCTGCTGCCAAGAAGGCTGCCAAGAGGAAATCCTCAACACAGGTAATAAATGACTTTTCTTGCTCTATAAATATATATCTATATTTATCTTCCTAGGAAAGACACGACTGAAGGTCTAGAAACAAACATTCCACGCTTTTGCTCATTTTAAAAATATATTTGCTTATATTTTTAAAATATATATCTATATTTGCCTCTGTTTGTTTCCAGAGCTGATGGATGTGTCTATTTATTCGCAGAGTACTCCTGCTTTATCTCCTCAAGAAGAGCTCCGCCAGACGCTTAAAAAGATTAAGTCTGATGCCTCCGCCGAGGGTTCTCAGAGTGAGTCCTATGCTAAGATTGGCGATGGCCCGCCTCAACAGTCTTCTGTTGTGCAACCTCAGCCTGTTTCGAATCGTCCTCGGCGATCAACTTCTACTTCAACAAAACCACCATCTTCCAAGAAACCTCTCATTCAATTGAAAGATAAAAACCCTACTGCCGGAAATTTAGAAACCATTTCCGAAGAAAAGGTCGGCGATACAGTAATGACTGAGTCAGAGCCTGCAAAAAAGTCCATGGGAGCTCCAATGGGTGAAGTACCTATAACTCCTGCCCTTAATCCTGGCGGTAACATCTTCTTCCCCCAGCAACTTCCTGCTGGAGCCACCCTTGTCAATCCTACCAGCGAAGTTGGCGCTAGTAGTTCCTCCCTCGCTGCTCTTACGAATTTACACCAGATGCCTCTCGGCGATAGGTCTCCCAAATTCCCTAGGAGGGGTGCTACCGGCGAGGTGGTCAATAGGCTTGCTGGATCTTTCTCCAAACTACTTGCTCTGGAAGGGAAGGATAGTCCAGATTCCCTATACTATGAAGCTATGCTGAAGTATGCTACAACTGGCCTTGCCCATACAAGGGACTTGTCCTCTGTAGCTCATGACTTGACTCCTCAAGAGCATTTCTTCATGGCGCTGCGGTAACTATTTTTCTTGATGTTTCTCTCTTTCTGTGAATCTGTTCAGCTTTCCTGAGCTTTCTTCTCTTTTCTGGTTCAGGGGATGCAGCACTGCTTGAGTCTTGTCGATACTTTTGAAGCTCAAAGTGATAGGATAAATTTCCTTAATCGTGAGAATTTGGATCTTGAGCGCCGGTTGAAAGAGAAAGAGATAGACGCAGCGAAATGGTTTGACGCTAACATCAAGGGCTCCAATGAGCGTGATGAGCTTCATGGTAATTCTCACTTCTCTCTTATGAATTATAGATTTTTCTTTTATTTCAAGTCTTCTCGCCGAGACCCTTAGATATTGCCCCTTCTAAGGTCGCCGACAGCATTCTGACACCCAACTGAAGCGAGTTGAAACCGAGATAGAAAACTTGGCGAATGCTAACGCTAAGAAGTCCAATATGCTGTACGGCCAGGCTAAGACTATTGAGTGGTACCGCCGAGAGTTAAATTATGTTAACGAATTAAATGTTAACCTTGATAACCTTCTCAAAGTTTCGCAAGCCAACGTAAGGTGGATTGAAAGCGAACGAGATAACGCTCGCCGCTTGGCTGAGCTTAACAAGAAGCTGAAAGAAGCTGTTATGGTAGATCACATGAGAGCGAGTTCCTTACGCCAAGAAGAGAAAGCAAGGGCTGACAAGCTTGCCTCTCGCTTTAATACAGCTATTTCTGAAAGGGATTTCGCCCGACAAGAAATGCAGAGATGGAAAGATTTCTCCAAGATTCACGGCGATAGAGATAGAGAGATGATCAGTTAATGTCCCAACTACATCAAGTAGCCAACGTGACTGGTTCTTCAGTCAACACTAGATTTGAGTCTCACCTTCAACTCCTTGTAGAAGGCCAAGCCGGCGCTAGTAAACACGTGAGCGAGTTAGAAGGTAGCTTTCTAGGATATTTCCTCACCAGATCTTTATATTGCCTCAGTTTCTGACTTCTGCATTTTACTTTTTCTCAGAACGAATCAAGCACTTGGAGGATGAATTGGGAAAGCGAAACAAAATTGTTGAGGACCACAAACTTTGTACTGACACTATCTCTGACTTGGCGGGGAAGCTCACTCATCATAATGGTTGTGAAGAAAGGCTAAAGCAAGCTGTAAAGGCTCACCGCCAATGTCCCAACCAGATCGCCGAACTAAACCTCCAGCTTCAAGACCACAAGAAATGCCAAACCAGTATTGACGGTCTTGAAAGTAAGGTGGAGTATTTGGGTAAAATCCAGAGCGGTCTTCAAGATGACTTAAGCCAGGCTTAGAAAGATCTCCAAGCTAAAGACGCCAAGCACAAGCAGCAGTTACTCCTGATGGACTTTATCGCCGTTCAAGAATATGTTAATAGGGAATTCCCTAAGATGGAACTTGAGATTCCTGCTGAATATGCTCTTACTCCCAAAGCTTCTGGCGAGAAGGTAGTTGTGGATTGTGACCTTGACGGCGAAGGCTCCGGATCTAGCGGCGAGGAAGGTGTAGAAGAAGAAGAAGAAGATGAAAAGGAAGAAGAAGAAGAAGAAGAAGAAGAAGAGGAGGAGGAGGAAGCAGAAGAAGAAGAAAAGGGCCAAAATGAAAACCTTGGTAGCGGTCAGCCTGAAAGAGAAGATGGGACCAAATACGGCGGGAATCAGACTGCTCCATGAACGTCATCATAAAAGAGAACCGGCTACTCCTCCTTGCATCTTCTTTTATGCCTCTCATGTTCCTTTGCTTTTGTAATGAACAATCTTTTATTTTCTGTTATGGCGGATATTTTTCGCTCCTTTCCTTCTTTGTTATCACTGTGTAGGGATATTATCTTTAGCTTTTAGCAATAGACAATCTTTCTTTTAAATGCTGCCTTTTGAACAATCTTCTATCATATTGCTTCAATTTGTCTTCAAAGTCTTGACTTGCCATTGAGTGAAGTCCTGGTCCTGTACAACCGACAATTTCAACAATTGACTTAACAATTTCTCGGAGCAACAGGGTTAGACCCCAGCCGTAACCATTACTTGTGCCCGTCGGCGATCTAATATAAGCTGCTTGGGTTGCCCCATAGACTTTAATACACTATAGCTTTCGCCAGAGGTGATGCTATGGCGTAGACGGATTAACACACCGACGGCTCCGCCGAATGTGATGCTAAAGCAAAAGGGTTCTTATTCGCCCAAACACTTACAGATCATCAAGTAACACGACTGGTCTTACAACTAAGCCTGGGTCGGACTAACTCTTACAAGTAGGTGCGTTCACTCAATGCAAGCAAGCTTTTTTCATAAGAGATCTTGGCTCTTAGTTGATTTTATTGGTTTGGGCATTATGCCTTCAAAGATGGCACATAGCCTTAGTACCTGATCAGGGTTTTGGTATGGCTTTTATTGCCTTGGGCAATTGTGCCTCTGTAGGTGGCTTTTATAGCCTACTGCTGAGTACTTTGCCTTAGTTATAGTTTTAAAGCTCTTGTAGTTAGACTTCCCAATGAAAAATGCAAGTGACACAGAAATTTGTTAACGGGGTTCGGCTCATGATAGCAAACTACGTCCCCGGATCTTATTCGATGTTGTTTTACATGAGCTAATAAGACTTCTTGGGTATTATGCCCGCCCAAGACTTCGGATTTTACATTGTTTCCATCAAGGATAATACTTCTTAAGGAACCTGGCGTTCCAAGGATGTTCAAGCTGCACGCCATGCTCATCAATCAGTATATACGCTCCTGGCCCAGCAACTCTTTTGACCACATAAGGGCCATCCCATACAGGCTCCAATTTCCTGCATCCTTCTCGCTGAGACGGGGGAATTTCTCGAAGTACCAACTCGCCGGGCAGATATTCTCTTGGAATCAACCGCTTGTTGTATTCTCTTGATAACCGCCGGTGATAATTCTCCATGTGGGTAAGGGCAATCAGCCGCTGCTCTTCTAAGTCATCCAGCTTTGCTAGGATCAGATCTGTATTCAGATTCTTTTCCCATGCCTCATGCTTTGTAGTGGGTAGGATTACTTCAGATGGGAGTACTGCCTCATCGTCGAAGGTGAGTAAGAAAGGATATGCTCCAGTTGCTTCTCGAACCGTAGTTCTATATGACCACAAGACATTGTGCAAATGCTCACACCATGCCTTTTTATGCTTCTCCAGTCTTTTCTTCAATCCCATTCCAATAGTTTTATTGGTGGTTTCTGCCTGTCCATTACTCTGAGGGTACAGGGGAGTTGATTTTCCCAGCTTAACGATGTACCTAGCGAGTAACTCTCTTATATTCTCGCCGACAAGCTCTTTTCTGTTGTCGGTACATATCTCTGCCGGTACGCCGAATCTACAGAATATGTTCTCCCAGATGAATGTGAATACTTCTTTTCATGTCTTCTTTCTAATAGCTTTAGCTTCACACCATTTGGTGAAATAATCTGTCGCCACAATGATATATTTGCGCTGCCCCGAGCCTGTAGTTAGTGGTCCAATGATATCAATGCCCCATTTGGCGAAAGGCCAAGGGCTGAGCACTGAATTCAAAGATGTCGCCGGCGCCTTGATTCTTCTTCCATACAGCTGGCATGGTTTGCATCGCTGAACATATTCTTTTGCGTCCTGATTCATCCAAGGCCAACAGTACCCTTGTATCCTGACTTTGAATGCCAAAGCTCTTTGGCCGCCGTGATTCCCACCGTCTCCTTCATGGATTTCTTCCAGTAATTTCTTACCTTCATCTCTTGAAACACAACGCAACAGTGGTCCAGAGAATGACCGGCGATATAGAATTCCATCTCGAAGTTCATAATTCGCCGAACGACTGATGACTTGATGAGCTAAGATTTGCTTTCCTGGTAAGGTTAAGCGGTCCAAATAATAACGTATCGGCGATCTCCAATCTGTCTCTGCTGACTCTTCCGTGCTTGTTGTTAATACCTCTCTTTGCCTTGGCACTGATACCGATGGCTGCATTACTCTTTCAATAGCTATTGAAGGAACATCTGGATTTGTCATCATTGAGGAGATAAACGCTAATGCATCGGCTTTCCTGTTATCCTTTCTGCAGATGTGGTGAAACTTGATAACTGCGATCCTCTGGGCGTACTCCCTAGCAAGTTTTAGGTACTTCTGCATATAGGGGTCTGTTGTCTGATATCGTCCAGATATTTGTCGAATCACCAGCTGGGAATCACTTGTCAATCTAACATTGCTAACCTTCATTTCAATGAGTATTCGCATGGCGTGAATAACTGCTTCATATTCTGCCTCATTATTAGTCGCCGGGAATTCTAGCCTTAACGAGTGTACTATCCTTGCTCCTTTTGGCGAGATAAGGACAATTCCAATTCCATTTCCTTCCTATTTGATGAACCATATACATAAACCTCCCATCCGTCAGGACTGCACTTCAATAGATCTGGCACTTCAAGCTCTCGCTCATCCAAGGGGGATGGGATTTCTTCTATCTCTTCTTCTTCATCAATTGGGAAATCGGCGAGGAAGTCTGCAATAACTTGGGACCGCTGAGCTGTACGTATTTCATATTGGACGCCGAATTGCTCGATTTGCTGATTCCATTTGGCGATTCGTCCCACTCTTTGAGAACTGTGCAGAATAGATTCTATCGGAGTCTTAGTGAGGACCACAATGGGGTGAGCGTGAAAGTATGGACGTAGCCGTTGGGATGCAAAAACCAATGCCAAAATCAACTGCTCTATCTTAGTGTAATTCTTTTCTGCCCCTTGCAGCGTCCTGCTGATATAATATATAGGCGTTTCTCCGCCCTTGGTTCTTACAAGCACGACACTTATGGCGAAAGGTGTTTCAGCGAGATAGACTCTAAGTTCCTCGCCGGGATCTGGTGGTTGAATTGCTGGAAGAGTGGCGAGATACTTTTTAATGCCTTGAAATGCAGCTTCATGTGCTTCTGTCCAGTTGAACTTTTCTCCTTTCTTCAGTGTCTGGAAAATAACTTACACTTGTCGGAGAACCTTGAGATGAATCTGTTAAGAGACGCCAAAGTCCCATTGAGTCGCATAACGTCTTTTACTGTTACCGGCGATGGCATCTCTATAATTGCCTTAATCTTGGCTTGATCAGCTTCCACTCCCTTCTTGGTGACGACATATCCCAAGAACTTTCCTGAAGTTACACCAAAAACGCATTTCGCCGGGTTGATTTTTAGCTTAGTGACACGCATGTGATTAAATATTTCTCTGAGGTCTTCCACATGAGTTTGCTTCTTCTTGCTCTTGACAAGCATATCATCGACGTATACTTCCATCGTCTTCCCTATCCATTTTTCAAACATTTTCTGCGCCATCTCTTGATAAGTAGCGCCGGCATTCTTCAGCCCAAATGGCATTCGAGTGTAACAAAACAATCCCTTAGTGGAAAAGAAAGCTGTGTGCTTCTGATCTTCCTCCGCTAGTGGTATTTGGTTATACCCTGAATAACCATCCATAAATGACAGCAACTCGTGACCTGATGTAGCATTTACAGTTTGATCAATGCTTGGCAGCGGGAAACTATTCTTCGGGCAAGCTCTATTGAGGTCGCTGAAGTCGATGCAGATTCTTACTCCCTTATTCTTCTTAGGTACTACCACCATGTTAGCTATCCATTGTGGATATTGCACCGGCCGTATTATACCAGATGCCCTCATTTTGTCGATTTCTGCCTCTACTGCTTCTTTGTAAGCTGGGGCCAATTTTCTTATCCTTTGCTTGAATGGCCTAATCTTTGGATCAATATCCAATTTATGACATGCTACCGCCGGGTCAATGCCTGGCATCTCATTCATACCCCAAGCAAAGACATCAACGTACTCCTTAAGTAGCGCTTGCAACTTCGCCGATTCGTCTTCATTTAGTAGAGTGCCAATTTTTACCATCTTTGGATCTTGATCATCTCCGATATTAACATCCTTAGTGGGTTCCACCGCCGTAAAATGTAATCCTGGTTCGCCCATCGGCGATGGTTCCTTTAATTGCTATAAGTTCTTATCTCCAGGCTTCGCCAAGTCTTCTACCGAGTTTGCTGAGTGCACATACGTAACTGGATTGGCGATGAAGTCTAGAATCTCCTGCTCTTTAGCTGCTTCCTTGCCGAGCTTCTTTTTCTCTGCAATCTTCACTTTTCGATTCTCTCGCATTTGCACATCCGCTGAGTTGCAGGCCTTGGCCACTGCTAAGTCTCCTACATACTCGGCGACTCCGAATGGTGTGGGGAATCTCAGGCGCTGATGATAGGTAGAAGGGACCCCTTTCAGACTGTGGAGCCAGGGTCTTCCCAGAATTGCAGCATACGGCGAGTCAACATCCACAATACAAAGAGTAGTTTTCAAGAAATAGTCCTCACTAATTTTTACTTTAGATTCAATCTCGCCTTTAGGCTTAGAAGCGATGCCATTGAATCCATAAATATTATAGGAAGAGACTGTGGGCGAGGGTATTTTATCATCTTTCGCCCTCATCGCCTCAAAGGCAGTATTAAAGAGGATATCCACAGAACTTCCCGGGTCAATAAGCACCTTTGGCAGCCTGAATTGCTCCATCTGGATGGTGAGAACCAAGGGGTTATTATGATTTCTTCCTTCTGGAGGGACCTCTTCGGCGGAGAACCCAACACATGCCTGCATCCAATCTTGCAAAGGCTCTTGCTTAACAGCAACACTACAAATCTCATTTCCCATTCTATCTCGCTTATGCACACGAGATAGAACATTATCATGAAACTCATCTCTGGTAATCTTTGAATGTACAATGGAAAAGCAGTCTAATTCCAACAAATCTCGCTCAACCTTAACCTCGTACACCTTTGGAATCTGAGCTGGAATGGCTTGAATTGGGTGAACCATGAGAGGAGGTGGCGGTGGCAATTCTAAGAAATCTTGGAATTTCCCCAAGCGGATGAATCGATGAACTTCTTGTTGTACGCCGGTGCAGTTCTCAGTTGTATGGCCATGGAACTGATGAAATTGACAAAAGGAATTGGTATTGGTCGACGGGTTCTTGGGATTTCCTCTATTGTAAGGATAACGAATGTCATCTCTGCAGTTCGAACTCTCAATTTGTCCAAATGCATCTGTGTAAGATACACGTAACTTTGGTCAAGTAGCATCTTGGAAAGGTTGCTGGTTGCCTCTGCCAAATTTTCTATTTTCTCGATTGTATCTTCTTTCACCATTCCCATTTCGCCGATTATCTCTTCCTCCTCGTCCATAGTTTCCTCCTCGATTGTCTTGCTTGTCACGTCCATCATAATTCTCTCGCTTCTGCGAATTCCAATGTTGTTCGGCGGTAACTAGCTGTTGTTGCTTTTCTGCTTCAGGCACTATTATCGCCGAAGAGGGATTCTGCACCAATTTTCTCTGTTCGGCCTTCAGCCATTCTTTCTTAATTTCTTCTTGATCTTCCGGCGATAAGCTGTTAATTGAGTGAATCTGCTTTGCTCTCTCCTTCTTTAAGCGCAACTCCTCTTCTCGGATTTCTTCATAGTTCATCCATTCATCCTGCATCGCCCTCAGGGTCTGTAAATCCTTCGGCATGTCCCAAAATAACTTTTGGTACAGTTGATCCGTTGTCTCCATACCATTAAGAAATGACCTTATCTTCTCCTTTTCTGATACTTCTGACCCCACTTCGCTGCTTGCCTTCCTCCATCTTTGGATAAAATTTTTGTAAGCCTCCATGTGCCTTCTCCTGATGTTGAATAGTCTTTCCACGCCCGGCCGACTTCTGTTGTTCTGAATAAAAGCACGCAAAAATTTGCATTCCAACTTCTCAAAAGATTTGATTTTTCCTTCTTCAAGCCCATCAAACCAACCTAAGGCTTCTTCTTTGAGTGTAGCGGGGAATGCCATACACATTATGGGGTCTGATCCTACCCAAGCCGCCATATCTCGCTTATAAGCTTCTAAATGCTGCGCAGGATCCCCAGTTCCATCATAGGTGGAGGTGAATTTGGGCGTAGAATATTTGGGAGACACGTACCCATATGTGATACCTTCATGAAAGGGTGTTTTTTGCGCCTCTGACAATGCAACCCTGTACTTCGACTCCCTTGAAGATCCACTAAAAGCTTCCACTTTATGCTTTAGTCGGCGAAGATCCTTCTTCATCTCTTTATCTACTTTATGCTGCCGCTTGGAGCTGCTATGATCTTTGTTATCCTTACCAGGCACGTTTACCCTTCTACCTCTTTCATCATACTTCGCCGATGAATCCGACATTCCTGATGCACTGGTTCCACTTTTCTCAACTCGGCGAGTTGTATGAGACTCATGGCGAGATGAATGCGCATGGGATTCATGGCGAGACGAATGCGCATGGGACGCATGGCGAGTTGAGTGTGAGTGGGGTGCATGACCTTTGTTTTGTGCTGCCATCAATTCTCTATGACTCTGAAGTACCGTCTCCATCTGCAATTGCATTTGCCTCTGCACTTGATCCGCCTGCCTGTTATTAGCCTCAAGAATTTGCCTTAGCAGAGCTTCTGTAGTATTTGTGGATCCAGTATTATCTGTTATCACCACTGGGCGAGTTATAGTAGCACCAGGTGCTATTGCCATGCCATTTCTACTTGCCGCCTGTGGAGTTTCTGCCACCACCGCTGGAACTTCTTCTGTTACATGTAGTGCTTCGCCGACATCTTGTACCAATTGCTGCTGAACGTTGGCTGCCGCTGGGCCCACTACAATTGTGTTTTGAGTTGCTCCTCCTTCATTCGAGGTTTCGCCAATGGTGAATCTTCCTCCATCAATCTGCTCATCAACTTGCTCGCCACAGACATTTGCTTCTGCTGCACTTCTGATCCTTCGCAATAATGGATTAGTCTCAGGCGATCTTTCTGCATCTGCCTCTAAGTGAGTAACATCCTCCACATAAACCTCCTCTTGGCGTGCTACTCGCTGAACGTGTGGTCGCCGAGATGAAATTGCCAAATTAGGATCCACTGAACCAGCTGGTTCCATTGCCCTGCTTCTAGTGTTGTGACCACTGGGGAATGTCGCTGGTGTAGGAGGGATAGGATGTCGAGGAGGCCTACCCGCCGGGGCTTTATCGCTTCTTCCTCTAGGATCCATTCGCCGAGATTCTGTAAAAGAAGACAAACACACTTCCTGACAGTATTGCTCTGTTAGTACTGTGGGTAAATGCCAAATAAGTTAGTTGGGTTGCTTTTCAGAATGTTGATGAATGAAAGACAAAAAGAACAGCTTTAAGTCATGTGATGTGCAGATGATGACCTAATCATGACAAGAATTGTAAAAACATCCTATGATATTATGATTTTCAAATCGAAATGATAGTACGGCAGCTGTTTTAAGAAAAATTTTGAAATGGTTTTAGAATACAATTTCCTTCATGAATCTACAGTTTCTGCTACTCGCCGGAAAAGATACTTTTTGCCGGAAATATATATATCTATATTTGCATTCTCCGAGAGAAACCCATACCCAAAAATAACATTTTTCTATTCTCATAACTAGTTTTCTCCACTGCTCATGTGAAAAAGGTGAAATATGTGAGAAAGTTGCCAAAACAGGTCGGCCAACCCTTGTCTATAACCATAATAGCACTCAACACAACATGATTTCCATAAATGGTAAAAAATGTCTACTGAGAGTCCAGATCCATCGCCATAGCATACTAAAAATGCCCCATACTTTCTAATCTTAGCAATACTCTACAAGAGAATCCTTATAACAAACTGCATAGCATACCATATATAGCGAAACAGAAGCAAAATCATAAAAAATTCTACATAGCGAGCATAACATCTCTAAATAGTATGATAAAATTGCTGGAACATAACGGCGAGCTCAAAAACTCATATATCATACCATATATAGAAACAAAGAACATATGATAACATCTCAAATCATACTCAAAATCAAGGAAAAACAAGTTCAAAACCTCTTCTAGCGCCAAAATGTAACTGTGTAAAATCCCAATGGTTAGATCTTACACAGTACACACAAATATCACACACAAACGTACACACAATCATACCATAACATACATCTAGCATATAACATAGGAAATACAAAGAGAGTAAGGTTAGAGATACTTGACAAGATGTTTTACTTGGTTCGCCCTTAGGTAAGGACTACATCCAAGAATTCCACTAATATAAACATGATTACAACTCTTAGTTACCTTGCTAATCTTCTAAGTGTTTTCTCACAATAAGAACCCTAGTTTCAGCCTTGGGCTATAGAGAGCAAGTAGGATACTTTTCCTCTCTCTAGACCAATCCGAAATGTGTCCAACCCCTTTCTCAAAGGTTTCTCTCGCCATTTATAGAGGATTAAAATAGTGCTATACAGCTAATACAGACGAACTACTCTCTGACATTAACTTGTCTTTACTCGCCGACAGAGTATGTCGCCGAGGCCATATTATTCCTGGCGGGTAAGTCTTCTTGAGGATAAGGATTGCTGACGAGGTTTCCACTGAGTCAACAAGTCAACTCTGACAATCTATCCGTTCTGACGAGTAATGAATGCTCAACTACTTCTCACCTACTTATCACCTTCCCCCGCTGTGCCATACTCGCTCTACCAATATAGTTTATCCCGCTGGCTCCTTCTTCTCGTCTCGCCGCTATGCCCAAATATTAGGTATTTCGCCCACAGCTTTCCTTGTTGATTCCATACTTCTCTTGAGTGACCTTTTTGGTACACCTCCGCCTTTAGGATGCTATTACTATGCATAGGCATTTTCTACCCTTACACTCAGGTAGTAAGACAGAAAATCACAGTCACCAAACATGAGCTTCAACTGATTTTAGGGATAATTTTTGACTGAAGGGTAGTGGACCCAATCATAAGAACTTTACAGCTAGAAATAGAGAAAATGACAGTCGAATATTACTTGACTACTAAAACCCACTATCAATCTCTTAAACATTGTTTTGATACTCAGATTACCAAAACCAACTACTTCTCCATCTACAGCTAGATGGATATATATGTCTGGCTTCATCAAATATACAGATGAGGGTAACAATAATAAGAGGTAGAGCACACACAAAGAGAAATAATAAAAGGAATATTAACTGCCAAAAGGATAAACATTTTATCCATCAAGAAACAACTCAGCGTCACTTGGGAACTTCACTTTGTTGTTCTTGAGAAACATTTCTTTCAACTTGCCACAATGTAGAATAGATGATATTCACCCTGCAGAGTACCCAGAAAGAAATGCCTAAACAGAAAGTTGGTATATCAAGCGAAAGAAAAATAGTATATATACCAAGTGAAGCTTGGGGTAGAGTTCGAGCATGCTAATTAGGATATAAATAAAAATACTTGTTTGTAGAGTGCAATCAAGCCAGCTAATAATACGTGTTTCCAATAAATTGAATGTCTCCTGCCTAAACAGATAAACACTAACTACGACATCAATTCCTAACAATCCTCACAATAGTCAAAAAATAGTTTGATGACGACGATAGTTATAGGACGGGATCAACCCGTTGCATAAAAGACCATAACGTATTCACAATCCAATGTTACTGCATCAAAACTGTCACTCTAATACAATTTGGGGTCTGAACACCTGCGAAATGGCACATTTCAAACCCAATGGAGATAATGGAACAAACAAATATAAATTTTGGCGCCACAGAAACAAATGTGTCACGAAAACATATGAATATAATTGGAGCTTCGCATTACTTAGCAACAACAAATAAGTTCTTTGTACCAACAGCTTGAAAAACTTTCATAAGGATTTGCATGTCATCATATGCGTCAAGGAATAAATACGATAGTCTATTTTATACCGCCAAATGCAGTGGAAGTGTCCTCCAACAAAAGAAGAGAAAAAATAACATTACATAAATATCAAGTTTCGTTCAAGACTGATCTGCATTAAGAGAAGGAAGCAAACCTCGGATCGAAGTTGTAATCATTGGTTAAAACATATGCTTAAGAGCAATAGGAGTTCTCAATAACATCACAAACTTTAAGATTTTGTGAGACCGAACCATTCCCTTCATTTCATGTTTCAATAATTCAAAAAAACAAAGCAAATGAAGATATATGTAAATGGTGCTAGCCCCATCTGCAACAAACCTGTACAAACCATATATATATAATATAAAATATATCATCCGCTAAGAAGATGTTGATTCTTGGAAACTGTTGTACTTGATCTATATCTGCTGGCTTTAGAGAGAAGTCAAAAAGAATCTGAATGATCAAATCCCAACTAAGGTGACCTTTGCACTATGGTCACATGTAAGCGAGTTTGAAACAAAGTAACCGAAAGATTTCGTACCAATGACCACCTAAAAACAAAAGAAGACTATGGCAAGATTATGGCCAGTCGTATCAATAGCTCGACAAAAAAACAAAACATCTGGTATAATCACTCTAAAAAAGTCTAGTATAAGAAGAAAACAGAGATATACTTCGGTGATATTTTATAGAGAGCTAGCAAGACAACATTAGATTATAACTTACCTTGGTCAAGAGGATTACATGCACAAATCTACTCGATTTGCAAAAAAAATACATCTGGATCACCTTCATTGGTGACTCTAATATCTCCATGCCTCTAAAAGTTGTTCCAACCTCCGAAATTTCCAAAAGAGCTTCCTCTTTAAGCTCTCTCATTGTCGTTAAATTTCCAGTACCTTGTGCTGCCTGTGTATTAAATGACAAAACTCCACCAATTAGTTCAGTGGCTTAAAAACCTTGAAGCCCTGATTTGTTTCTGCATTACAAAGTGGATAATCTTGCGGGAAGCAATGTTTGCGGTTTATCTAGCACACAGCAGCATTCAGTGGCAACATTTCCATGAAAGGCATACTCCCAGAAAACCCTGGACGCAACAATAGGATTTTCTGTCACACACTTAGTAAAAAACGACTGCAATTAGTTGGACTGTGTAGGCTGGTGGGGGTTCACAGATTCGGACTCGGGGAAATTTAAATCCAAGTAAACCACTTTGTGGCTCAAAATGTTTAAGCTCAAAATGTTAGAAGCTTAACAAAAATTATGCAAGATCTATTGGTTGTCACCCTTAAAAGCAGTCCTAGCAACTGCAGAACAAAACCCGTCAGGAATTTAAACCTAGTAGGTTAAAATCCAAGCCAGTAGAGATGTCTCTAGCATTAGCTAATGAAACACACCCTTGTTTAACAAACTTATTCCCAAAGTTGCACATCAAACTGTCTTTTTGTGGCCCTGATATTACTTTTACGACAAAAGATAAGAGATGAGAATTCTTAAATTCCAATTCACACGAAACCTTATAGACTCGAGAGTGGCGCCTTTCATTACCTGAAGCATATTGATCAAGTGCACGTCTGCAAACTTCAATTATGCGGACTCTTACATTCATAATTTACATTGTATCCAATAAAATCAATCAAAATGCATTCAATTAAGTTGCCTTACCTATAAATCTATCTTATTTATGCCGCATAAAGATACAACAACATACCATTCAACAAAAGAAACACATCATGTTCAAAGGACAAAACTAATGCCACTCAGGTCTAAGATAACATCAAACATGCCATCCACCACATAGACGTTCAACAAAAGAGCGACATTTTTGTATGTAGGCCAGCACATCTGACATCACGTCAGAGTTACACGTAGGCCAAAAATTTAAACGGACAAAGACCATCTAAAAACCGAACAAAAATTATTAAGGCTACGTAATCTAGTTTTGGGTGGTATAAATAGGAACAACCTAAAAGGGAACATTAGTGAGTAATATAGTTATGTCGGGATAATTACTTTAGTTCATTCTAACGTAATCCGGGAACACTATTAGATCATTCCAAAATTTACCTACACAGGAGGACCAACAGAGTGAAACAGGAATAGGTGGTGTAGCCCGTATTAACCTTCCCATAGCGCCAAAAGCAACTGTAGCCCACCCTGTAAAAAAGATAGTATAATATTCTCATCACATCACGAATTGGAAAATGGAGTTGTTTTATTCATGCAAGTGTCAACAAACTTCAGGGGCAAAAATTATCAAATTAAGCCAGAAAAATTTAAGGATTTCTGTCAAAAATAGCTGTTAAGCAACCAATGGATTAAGCTAAGCAATCAAAACTCAAAAGACAACAAGGTTCAATGAAAAAACTAAAATCCCCACATGAAACATTAGGTTTACAATTCAGCATTGAATAATCCAATCATGCAAATAAGAAACTTCTAAAAATATTTTGGGGGAAAGACTGAATATGAAGAGAGGAAAAACATACATGCGGAATGCAAATTTATATTGAAAACTCAATTGAAAGCTGCCAAATTTTTAGAGGAATATAAAAGGTCATCGTCTGCTAAAGAAACTTCCCCTAAATTCGGCTTCAGTTGCAGAGAAATATGAAAATTCCAGATCTCAGTTAGGGTTCTTCAGTGTTACTGTTGACGATAAATCAGAATCATAACAGATTGATGAAAACAAAAAGAAACAACAACCAATGACTAAAATTAATTTCTCTCGCATTAACCACTTGATAAATCAGCCAAAAGAAAACCTAAATCTAAGAATTTCTTATTGAACCCATATAAAAATCTAGTATAGATTCCAACCAGGTACACCTAGTGAAGTCAAACAGGAAGCCTAATAAGCCTAAAAATTAAACTTACATCCTCGAATAAGAAAGGCGCAAAGAATCAATATAGGGTCTCTGTATGGGCGACATAAATCGTAAAGAGAAAGGGGAACTCTTTATACAACAGCAGGAATCTAATTTTGGGCGAAAAGACCAAAATAGGCCTCGGAGGGCATGAGAAAAGACCAAAAAAGGACCGGACTTAAAGTAGGTAACCCTTTTCTTTAACGGAGTTAGTATAAGGCACACTTGTCAAATATTTATTGGTCCAAAAACTGAGTTAGGTAAAGTAGGTGTACGTCACCAACAAGGGTGGGATTTTAGAGAAGTGTAAACGTGGTGTAACTTTTTTTCAACCAATCCAAAGAGGCCAAGTGTCCCTCTCACAATGCTTCCCTCCCAAACTCCTTTTCTCGGCCAATAGGAAGTTGTGGTATTGTCACCGCGCAATGTGGGGCTTTTACAACTTAGAGTTTTTAGTGTAAGATGTTTGAACTGGCAGAGACTATACTGCAGGTGTTGGATTCCAAATCATAAAGCATTTAGTTTCAAGTAGTTATCTGACATGGCATATAGCCCTTGGTTGTGGCGTTTTTATGTCAGACTCACAATACCATTAACCGACCATTAACACGATTTGTAAACGAGTAGTCGGGATTCAGTTGTCCCTACATACATTTGAGTCATCATAAGACCCGTCTGATTTTATTTTGCAAAAAGAAAGAAAAGGATAAAAAGTAATCAAAAGACTATTTTAGGGGTTTATCCTTTCACTGCCAAGTGAACGAGTTGCCAAATTTCATTCTCCTGATCATACCCATATAAGCCGTCTTCCCTCATCGTCCACAAGCATTGACTAAGGCACCTACCTAGGTTATCCCTCTTACTCCAATAGGCATCAAAATGGTATTTAATTTCACTGCTCCACTGTACATCACACCAGAAACGAGTATTTTCGAAAAAGCTTTCCCTGAATGAAAAATTAACTTCCTGGCCGTCTGACACCACATGATTCCCAAGGTCATCATCTCCTGACTGACAATGGATTTCAACAGTTTTCCCGTTGCCTCTTCTGTTCATCACTCGTACCTGAACACGCGAACGTGAACCATCCGAGAATGACATGCACAAGAAAAATAAAAGTGAAATCACAAATAAAGTATTCATGGTCTTGGTCGTTTTCTTTGATCAATTCAGTTCAAGTACAACGAATCCTGGGAACAGAATGTAAGGGTAGAAAATACCTCGGCGATGTAAAGCATCTGAGAAGAGAAGACATGCCAGATGGTATGGCAGAGATGTAGGGGATCAGCGAGTAAGCGATATCAGCGACATATGAGCATAGTACGGCGAGTATAGGAGAAGTGAAAAGCGAGGTTGGTCAGCGAAAGGAAACACGTCACCGATTGGTAGTTGAGGAGTAGATGGGCATTTAAGAGAAGTCAGAACGGATATATTGTCAGGTTGACTATTTGACTCAGTGGAGGATGTGTCATCGTTCTTATCCATTAAAAGATTCTATCGTCTATGTTGATAAAGTAAGGTCTAGGTCGCCGAGATGTGTGTGTCGGCGAGTCAAGACAGAATAGTGTCAGTCCAGGGTTGTTTGTATTAGTTCTCTTCCACCATGTAAAAGGTCTATAAATGGCGAGTGAACCTACGGAAAAAGGGGTTGGACACATTTCGGATTGGTCTAGAGAGAGGAAAAGTATTACACTTGCTCTCTATAGCCCAAGGCTGAAATTAGGGTTCTTGTTGAGAGTTTATACTTAGAAAATTGGCTAGGTAAGAGAGAATTGTACTCATGCTTATACTAGTGATAACCCTTGGATGTAGTCCTCACTTATGAGGGTGAACCAAGTAAAACTCCTTGTCAAGTATCTCTAACCCTTATCTCTTTAATATTCCTTATATTACTTGCTAGATGTATGTCTAGGAATGATTGTGTGTATCTCAATGTACTATATATGGGTGTACTGTATAAGATCTAACCAATGGGATTTTATACAGTTACATTTTGGCGCTAGAAGGGGTTTTGAACTTGTGTTTTCCTTGATTTTGAATATGATTTGTTGATGTTATCATATGTTCTTTTGTTTCTATATATGGTATGATTTACATGCTTCAGAGCTCGCCGGTAGTGTTTAAGTCACCTTTTCCTGCTATTTAGAGGTGTTATGCTCGCTATGTAGGATTTCTTTTGTGTTTCTCCTCTTGTTTTGCCATATATGGTATATAATGTGGTCTGTTATAACGTTCCCTTGAAGAATATTGCTAAGATTAGAAAAACTAGGGCATTTCTAGTATGTTGTGGCGATTGATCTGGGTTTTCAGCATATATTTTTTTGCTATTTTTGGAAATCATGCCGTGTTAGATGCTGTTCTTGTTATAGATGAGAGTTGGCCGGTCTGTCTTCGATGATTCTATCACATATTTAACTTTTATCACATGAATAGTAGAGAAATTGGTTGAGTGGATAGAAACAAGGTTATTTTTGAGTATGAGTTTCTCCTGGAAATATAGATATATATTTCCGGCAAGAGTATGATCTTTTCCGGCGAGTTAGTATGAACTTTAGGGTCACAAATGAAAATGCATTCTAAAACTTTTTCAAAAAATTTTCCTTAAAATGATTGTCGTACTATCATGTTGATTTGAAAATCACAATCACATCTGATGTTTTGCAATTCTAGTCATGATTAGGTCATTATCTGCACAGCACGTGATTTAAAGTCGTTATTTTTGTCCATCATTCATCAATATTCTGAAAAGCAACTCAACTAACTTATTTATCATTTACCCACAGTACTAACAGAGCAATACTGTCAGTAAGTATGTTTGTCTTCTTTTACAGATCTTCGGCGAATGGGTCCTAGAGGAAGAAGCGATAAAGCCCCAGCGGGTAGGCCTCCTCGAAATCCTATACTTCCTACACCAGCGACATTCCCCAGTGGTCACAACACTAGAAGCAGGGCAATGAAACCAGCTGGTCGGGCAGATACCTTTTTGGCAAGCTCGTCTCGGCGACCACCTGTTCAGCGAGTAGCGCGTCAGGAGAAGGTTTACATGGAGGACATCACTCACTTAGAGAATGCAGAAAGATCACCTGAGCCTAATTCATTACTTCGAAGAGTCAGCAGCGAAATAGAAGCAAATGCTTATGGCGAGCAGGTTGATGGTAGTAGACCCACTCAAAGGGGTGTCGGCGAGTCATCCAATGTTGTGGGAGTAGCTCAGAATGCTAGTGCAAGAGGTACAGTGGCAGTTAATATTCAGCAGCAGTTGGCGCAAGATGTTGGCGAAGCACTACATGTGACAGAAGAAACTTCAGCAGTGGTTGGAGAACCTATTACGGCAGGGGAAACTCCACATGCGGCAAGCAGAAATGGTGCGGCGATAGTACCTGGTGCCACTATAACTCGCCCAGTGGTGGTAGCAGATAATACCGGGTCCACAAATACTACAGAAGCTTTGCTGAGGCAAATTCTTGAGGCCAATAACAGGCAAGCGGATCAGGTGCAGAGGCAAATTCTTGCGAGCATTTATTCAGAATAACAGAAGTCGTCCTGGAGTGGAAAGATTATTTAATATCAAGAGAAGAACCTTGGAGACCTACAAAACTTTTATCCAAAGATTGAGAAAATCGAGCATTGAAGTAGGATCAGTAGTATCAGATAAAGAGAAGATAAGGTCATTCATTAGCGCCATGGAGACGACAGACCCATTGTATCAAAAGCTATTTTGGGAAACGCCGAGAGATATGAAGACTTTGAGAGTAATGCAGGATGAATGGATAAATTATGAAGAAATCCGAGAAGAAAAGCTTCGCCTAAAGAAGGAGAGGGCGAAACAAATTCATTCGATCAACAGTTTTTCGCCGGAAGAGCAGGAAGAAATTAAAAAAGAATGGTTGAAGGCAGAACAGCGAAAGTCGGCACAGAATCCATCATCGGCGATGGTAGTACCTGAAGTAGTAAAACAACAACAGCAAGTTACCGCCGAAAAGCATTGGAATTCGCAGAAACGAGAAAATTATGACGGGCGAGATAAGCAAGATACTAGGGGAGGAAACTATGGTAGAGGAGGAAGAGATAATCGGTGAAATGGGAATGGCGATAGAAGATATAATGGAGATAACAAAAATTTTGGCAGAGGCAATCAGCAGCCTTTCCAAGATGATACTTTACCAAAGTTGTGTGTATCCTACACTGTTGCATTTGGACAGATTGAGAGTTCAAATTGCAGAGATGACATTCGCTATCCTTACAATAGAGGAAACCCCAGAGCTCCGCCGACCAATACCAATTCCTTTTGTCAATTCCATCAATTTCATGGTCATACAACTAAGAACTGCACCGACGTACAACAAGAGGTCCACAGATTCATCCGCCTGGGGAAATTTCAGGAATTTCTATCACTGCCACCGCCGCCTCCTGTCATGGTCAAGCCAGAATGTGTACGAAGTAAAGGTTGAGCGAGACTTGTTGGAGCTGGATTGCTTTTCCATTGTGCATTCAAAGATTACCAGGGATGAGTTCCACGATAATGTTTTATCTCGAGTGCATAAGCGAGATAGAATGGGAAATGAGATTTGTAATGTCGCCGCTAAGCAAGAGCCCTTGCAAGATTGGATGAAGGCATGTGTAGGATTCTCCGCTGAAGAGATTCCTCCAGAAGGAAGAAATCACAACAACCCTTTGGTTCTCACCATTAAAATGGAGAAGTTCAAATTGCCTAAGGTACTCATTGATCCAGGCAGTTCAGTAGATATTCTTTTTAACACTGCTTTCGAGGCAATGAGAGCAAAGGATGATAAAATTCCCTCGCTGACGGTTTCCTCTTATAACATTTATGGATTTAATGGCATTGCTTCTAAGCCCAAAGGCGAAATTGAGTTTAAGATTATGATCTGTAAGGAGTATTTCTTGAAAACTACTCTTTGCATTATGGATGTTGACTCGCTGTATGCTGCCATCCTTGGAAGACCATGGCTCTACAGCCTAAAAGGAGTACCTTCCACTTATCATCAGCGCCTGAGGTTTCCCACACCTATGGGAGTCGCCGAATATGTAGGAGATTTGGCAGTAGCAAAGGCTTGCAATAGAAAAGCAAAGATTGCAGAAAGAAAGAAGCTCGGCAAAGAAGCTGCTAAGGAGCAAGAGATTCAAAATTTTATCGCCGACCCCTCAACCTATGTGCATTCAGTAAACTCGGTAGAGGACTCGGCGAAGTCTGAAGGGAAGACCTTATAGCAATTAAAGGAACCGATGGGAGAACCAGAATTACATTTCACGGCGGTGGAACCTACTAAAGACATAAATATCGGCGATGAAAATGAGCCGAAGATGGTAAAAATTGGTACCTTATTGAATGAAGACGAATCGACGGTGTTACAAGCGCTACTCAAGGAATATGTTGATATCTTTGCTTGGGTCATGAATGAGATGCCCGGCATTGACCCGGCGATAGCATGTCATAAATTAGACATTGATCCAAAGATCAGACCTTTCAAGCAAAGGATAAGGAAATTGGCCCCAGCATATAAAGAAGCAGTGGAAGCAGAGATTGACAAAATGAAGGCGTCTGGTATAATAAGGCCAGTACAATATCCACAATGGATAGCCAATATGGTAGTAGTACCCAAGAAGAACAAGGGAGTGCGGATCTGCATCGACTTCAGCGATCTCAATAGAGCATGTCCAAAGAATTGTTTTCCGCTACCAAGTATTGATCAAACTGTAGATGCTACATCAGGGCATGAGTTGCTGTCATTTATGGATGGTTATTCAGGATATAACCAAATACCCTTGGCGGAGGAAGATCAGAAGCACACAACTTTCTTTTCCACCAAAGGATTTTTTTTTTACACTCTAATTCCATTTGGGTTAAAGAACGCCGGCGCTACTTATCAAGAAATGGCACAGAATATGTTTGAAAAATGGATAGGGAAGACAATGGAAGTATACGTCGACGACATGCTTGTTAAGAGCAAGAAGAAACAAACTCATGTAGAAGACCTCAGTGAAATATTTAATCACATGCGTGTTACCAAACTAAAAATCAACCCGGCGAAATGCGTTTTTGGCGTAACTTCAGGAAAGTTCTTGGGGTATGTTGTCACAAAGAAGGGAGTGGAAGCTGATCAAGCCAAGATTAAGGCAATTATATAAATGCATTCGCCGGTGACGGTAAAGGATGTTATGCGACTCAATGGAACTTTGGTGTCACTTAACAGATTCATCTCAAGGTTCTCCGACAAGTGCAAATTATTTTTTCAAACATAATTTGAAAAATATGAAATACGTACGGCTCAGCGGTCTCAAGTCATCGCAGACTTTCTCGTCGACCCAATTGATGAAGAAGAATTGATAGAAGAAATCTCATTCTCCTTGGATGAGCGAGAACATGAAATGCCAGACTTATTGAAATGCAGGCCAAATGGATGGGAAGTTTATGTAGATGGTTCATCAAATAAAGAAGGAAAAGGAATAGGAATTGTCCTATCTTCGCCGAAAGGAGCGAGAATAGTACACTTGCTGAGGCTAGAATTCCCGGCGACTAACAATGAGGCAGAATATGAAGCAGTCATTCACGCCATGCGAATACTCATCGAAATGGGCATCAGTGATGTTAGACTAACAAGCGACTCTCAGCTAGTAATTCGGCAAATCTCTGGGCGATATCAGACAACAGACCCGTCTCTACAGAAGTACCTAAAACTTTCTAGGGAGTATGCCCAGAGGATCACAGGTATCAGGTTTCGCCACATCCGTAGAAAAGATAACAGGCAAGCCGATGCATTGGCGTTCATCTCCTCCATGATGACAAATACATATGTCCCTTCAATAGCTATTGAAAGAGTGAAGCAATCATCGGTAGCAGAGCGAGAGCAAAGAGAAGTGTTAACAACAAGCGTCGAAGAATCAGCAGAGACAGAGTGGAGAACGCCGATACGATACTATTTGAATCGATCAACCCTACCAGGAAAGCAAATATTAGCTCATCAAGTCATTAGTCGATCGGCGAACTATGAACTTCGAGATGGAATCTTATACTGCCGGTCATTTTCCGAACCATTGTTGCGTTGTGTATCAAGAGAAGAAGGCAAGAAGTTATTAGAAACCATTCATGAAGGAGATTGTGGGAATCACAGTGGCCAAAGAGCTTTCTCTTTAAAAGTAAGAATGCAAGGGTACTGTTGGCCGTGGATGAATAATGATGCTAAAGAACATGCTCGCCGATGCAAACAATGTCAGTTCTATGGAAGAAGAATCAAAGCGCCAGCCACATCTCTAAACAATGTCAGTGCTCAGCCCTTGGCCTTTCGCCAAATGGGGCATTGACATCATTGGACCGCTAACTACTGGCTCAGGGCAATGGAAATACATCATTGTGGCGACAGATTATTTCACCAAGTGGTGTGAAGCTAAAGCTATCAGGAAGAAGACAGGACAAGAAGTATTTACATTCATTTGGGAGAACATATTTTGCAGATTCGGCGTACCGGCAGAGATATGTACTGACAATGGAAAAGAGCTAGTCGGCGACAACATCAGAAAGTTACTCGCTAATTACAACGTCAAGCTTGGAAAATCAACTCCTTTATACCCTCAGAGTAATGGGCAAGCGGAAGCCACCAATAAGACTATTGGAATGGGGCTGAAGAAAAGGCTGGAAAAGCATAAAAAGGCATGGTGTGAGCATTTACACAATGTTTTGTGGTCTTATAGAACTACGGTCCGAGAAGCAACTGAAGCATCTCCTTTTTTACTTACTTTCGGCGCTGAAGCAGTGCTCCCATCCGAAGTAATCCTGCCAACTACAAAGCATGAAGCATGGGAAAAGAATCTGAATACTGACTTGATTCTAGCCAAGCTAGATGATTTGGAAGAACAACGGCTGATCTCCCTTACACATATGGAAAATTATCATCGCCGATAGTCTAGAGAATACAACAAGCGGGTGATCCCAAGAGAATATCAGCCCGGCTAGTTGGTACTTCGTGAAATTCCCCCATCTCAGCGAGAAGGATGCAGGAAGTTGGAACTGTATGGGATGGCCCTTATGTAGTCAATAGAGTAGCGGGGCCAGGAGCATATATACTGATTGATAAGCATGGCGTGCAACTTGAACATCCTTGGAACGCCAGGTTCCTTAAAAAGTATTATCCTTAAAGGGAATCATGTAAAGATCCGAAGTCTTGAGCGGGCATAATACCCAAGAAATCTTATTAGCTTATGTAAAACAACAGCGAATAAGATCCGGGGACGTAGGTTTGCTATCATGCGCCGAACCTCGTTAACAAGTCACAGTGTCACTTGCATTTTTTACATTGGGTATTTTAACCATAGTGACGTTCAAATGCCCAACAATTACAAGGCAATAAAAGCCACACAAAAACCCTGATCAGGTACTAAGGCCAAGTGCCATCTTTAAAGGCATAATGCCCAATTCAACAAAATAAACTAAAAATAAGACCTCTTACATAGAAAGCATGAAAGCTTGCTTGTTTCATTGAGTGAACAACCTCCTTGTAATGGTAAGTCCGACCCAGGAATTAGCTGTAAGGCCAGTCGCATTACTTGTTGGTCTGTAAGTGTGTGGCGACTAAGACCCTTGATGTAGCATCACATCGGCGGTGCCGCCGGTGTGCTAATTCGTTTACGCCGTACCGTCACCTCTGGCGGACGCTAAAGTGTATTAAGCCTACCGGGCCACCCACACAACTTATATTAGATCGCCGACGGGCACAAGTAGTGAATATGGCTGGGGTGCTAACCGTAGGCTCTGAATGAAATTGTTGGATGTACAAGCAACATGACTTCACTCAATGACAAGTTAAGTCTTTGAAGACAAAATAGAAATAAACATGCTAAAAATTGAGCAAAGGAAAATTGCACATTGATAGCAGATGTCGACAAACATGAAGATAACATTCAAAAGGGGATTATAGTTCATTACAAGAAAACAAAAGAAAGCAGTAGAAGCACAGAAGGAAGAACAAAAACTAAAAAAACTGATACTTTATCTTCTCCAACGCCTAGGATTGGCAAAAAGATAGAATACTTCAACACCTAGGATCAACAAAAGGACTTTTTGGGGTAGAAGGCTTATTTTCATCAAGATCGCTGAGTTTATCCTCGCCCACATCTTCAGCTCTAGTGCCTTAAGACTGGCGATCATTTTTGGTAGCTTCTCCTGTATGTTTCTCGCCGAGATTCTCACCTTCTGTATTCTCAGCGCCGGTGTCTTGGGGATGAAGTTTTTCCCCATCTTCTCCTTCTCTGTTTTCACCCTGATTCTCATCTATGATTTCTTCTTCTTGACTATATTCTTCTTCTTCATATTCCTCTTCTGGCAGTTCTTCCTCTTCTTCTTGAGTGAACGCATTCTCCTTCTCTAATTGCTCGGCGAGTTGCTGAGGAGTAGGTCGTCGATATTCCAAGGGAATCTCCACTTTATACTGAGGCAAGAACTTGTAGGCAAAGTCCTGAGCTCCAACAAAGTCTGCACTAACGACATCCTACTCATGTCGCTTTTCCCAATACTGGATGTCATCCTTGGCTTCGGCGATCTCTATTTGAAGACTATCGCGGACGTTCTCAAGATCTTGAATCTTGCCAACACAAGATTCATGGTCAAGAAGTTGCTTGTTCAAATCTGCAAACTTTCCTGCACAGGAGTCGTGCTCTTTGAGTCTCTCGGACAAGTCTTTCATCTTGCCAGAGCAAGACTCGTGTTCTTTGAGCTTATCAGTAAGCTCATTGACCTTCTCCTCTAGTTCATGACAACCCTTGTTGATCTCATTTTGATGATCTACTTCATTTCTCAAATTCTGAATTGTAGCTGAGGCAAGAAAAGAAATGAATATGGTAAAGATGGCTGAAAAGAAAGCAAGTACAAAAGTTATGGGTAAACCCTACAATAACTACCTTCTAGGTCGCGGACATATACTCGCATACCCTCTTGTGCTTCCCTAAACTAAGTCATATGAAACTCAAAATTTTCATTGGCGCACGGACCTAACATTTGGTATATTTGGCGTTGTTGGGTAGAACATTGCTGGTATAAATCAATCGCAAAAGCTTCGTGTCTCGCCGCTGCATCTTTCCAGCGTTGAATTTGGAACTCGGCGGTTTCCTTGTCTGTACTTAAGCGAATAATTCGGGAAGCTAGATTATCGGCTCTAGATTTCTCCTCTTGCCAAAGGAAAGAAGCTCGTTTATGACCAATCTCGGCCTCCTCCTTAGTAGCAATGACTAACTCTTCTCGGCGAAGTGCATCGTCACGTTGGCTAGTCATCCAGCCTAATTACGATCGAGTAGCTTGATAAGTATTACAGAGGTTTATTATAATGCCGACATCTTGATCCAATTCTCGGCGACACCATTTAAGGTCCTTGAGGAAATTGAACAATTGACTACACTGCTTAAAGTTGCTATTACTAAGTCTCTCGATTTCGGATTCAACTCGCCTAAGCCTATCGTCATCCGAGGAATGGCAACCTTGGAGGGCAGGAAATCTAAGGGTCGGCGAAAGAACAAAACTGAAAGAAAAGCAATATAACAAAGGAGATATAAAGATAACTTACTTTGCTGGGTTGTGATCTCCTTGCCACGAACTGAAGAATCATGCGTCAACTGGCTGATCTTGTTGTTAAGATTAATGAACTCATGACCAAGACCCTCATTAGCCGAGGCAAGACTCAAGCTATGATGAAAGTGCTGAAATAACGAAGTATAAGCATAAGTATTCAATGGCGGCTGAAATAGCAACAGGAAAATCTTAAAAGAAGCATACCATGTTGAAAAGATTGAAGTGTTCCTGATAGGGGATAACATAATCAGTCTTGTGAAAATTTTGGTGATGAACAAACCCAGAGCGACTATACTGTGCCAGTGTTTCAAAATACTCCTGGTCTGGACAATCATCCGCCACACTAAGCTTGTTAAAGGCTTCGGCAAGCATATTTGGTGCAGTAAGCTGCAAACTTCCAGGACCTTTAGCGGGCTGAGGAGTAAGTGGATGCCGGGGCAACCTGTCAAGAACAACTTAGCCAGCGAGATGTGGCTCAAGGGTTGAAGCGGGAGGAGTTTGACGAGTTGAAGTTAACTCTGGATTCTTTGAAGAAGAAGTTGGTCTGGTGGTGTCCTGATCAGCAGATATGTCAAGCATATCCATATCTTGGCTAAGATGCTCATCACTAATAGGATAGGTCTCAGAGTCTTGATTCATGTCTTCAGCATTGGTTTCAGGGATGACCTCGGGGATCTCAACATCAGGGGGATTGGTCGAGTTATCCTTAGTAGATTGATCAGCGAGATTAGTGGAATCGTCCATAGATTGATCGGCAACTGTTTCAAGAATTTCCTTGTAAAGGGCAGTCTCTTTAGCTGACTTGGAAGAAGTCGAGGGAGCAGGAAGTTTCGCCGAGGCAAGCTGATGAATTTGTACTTGTCGCTTTGCAACAGTAGGTCTTGATTTCTTTGGACGCTGCAAATCAAATGTCACCAAAGACATCCTTCAGATCTTGAAACAAGCAGAGGCAAATATAGATATATATTT
>JAJJMA010312580.1:0-25882 GCA_023529015.1 Papaver nudicaule
ATGCTTTTAATCCCAGGCCAAATGGAAGATTGCTTGTAATAATTCACTCACTGCTGATTTTTATCCTTGAATTTAGCCAAGAAGAAGAGAGCCCATTCATCAGTAGAAATATGCATTCTCCACAACAGTTTAAGAAGCAAGGATTTGTTAATATCTTCAAATAATCTGATCCCTAAACCCCCTTCCATTTTAGGAGCACATACTTTCTCCCAAGCTAGAGTAATCAGCTTCCTGTCTTCAGCATTTCCTGACCATAAAAAGTTTCTTATCACCTTTTCACAAGCATTAATCAATTTGATAGGCCATTTATAGATTGACATGTTGTATAAAGGAATACTGCAGAGCACAGAAGTAATAAGGCAGATTCTTGCTTGAAAAGAGAGTAATCTACCAACCCAGCTTGCCAATTTCTTTTGTAACATTTCCACAAAAGACCATAGATGTATGGCTTTAACTTGACCAGAAACTAGCATAATCCCCAAGTATTTATCTGGAAAGGAAGCAATTTCCATCTGCATTATATCTGCAATCATTCTTTTCCTATCTTCAGAAGTACCATCCACAAAACATTTACATTTGGCAGCACTAACAATCTGACCTGAAGCTGCTTGATAGACCATTAATAGATTCTTCAAATTTACTATACTTTTCTTACCTCCATTGCAGAATATAAATATGTCATCTGCAAAGAAAAGATGAGATGGATGGATACCATTTCTGATTACCATAGGTTGAATCTTTTTTTGTTGTATCATTTGATTGATCTTCCTGCTGAGTACATCTTCTGCAATGACAAAGAGGATGGGGGATAAGGGGTCACCATGTTTTAACCCTCTACCAACACCAAAAAAGCCAATTGGCCCACCATTCAACATGATAGATATCTTAGTTGTACTGAGCAAAGTATAAATCCATGATCTAAACATTGCTGAAAAACCAAATTTCCTCAAAGCCTCCAAAAGAAAGTCCCAACTCAGAGTATCATATGCCTGAGAAATATCCAATTTGAGGCCTACATTCCCCCCTCTTCTTTTTATAGACATTTCATTAACAAGTTCAGAAGCTAGGACTACCTGATCATGTATATATCTGCCTTTTATGAAAGCACACTGTTGGGGAGAAACCACTTTCTGAATTAGACAACTCAATCTGGAAGTAATAATCTTTGTGATGATTTTGAAGCAAAAATTACTAAGACCAATAGGTCTGAATTGGGAAGCCTTCTTGGCTCCTCTAACTTTTGGTAATAGTACTAAGAAATTAGAATTTAATCCACTAGGGATAATTTGGTTAGACCAGCAGTATTTGATTGCAGCTACTAAGTCATCCTGTATTATTTCCCAAGCAGTTCTGTAAATATACCAGTGAACCATCTGGACCTGGAGCACCATCTGGATTCAAATCAAAAGCTGCTTTTTTAATCTCCTCATCTGAAGGAATAGCTTCAAGCATGATGTTATCTTCATGAGTAATAACCTCAGGCACAGCATCAAAAAGCTCATCAGAATGACTTACAGTTTGCTCCTCAAATTTATTTTTAAAATGAGAGATAAGGATGTCAGATATTCCTTGATGATTTGTAATAATAACACCTGAAGAATCTTCTAACTCAGCAATAGAATTATGTGCCTGCCTTAGTTTAATGCTTGTATGAAAAAATTCAGTATTAGCATCCCCATACTTTAGCCAGTTAACTCTAGCTTTTTGACTCAGAAAAGTGTGATATTGTTGAGCAACAGTATCATGTTTACCATTTGCTGTCACCAACTTGTCAAGTAACTCCATATTAGCAGGATCAGCATCAGAATTTGAAGCAGCTTCCAGCAGTTCTTTCTCAGCCTCTTGCATTTTGACATTGATATCACCAAAAACCTCCCAGTTCCATTTCTTCAAAATCTTCTTCAAAATCTTTAATTTGTTCATAAAAATAAAAATTGGATTTCCAACAAAAGCTTCCTTCCAAGCATCAGCCACTAGTTGAAGGAAATCAGGATGTGAAATCCACATCTTTTGGAATCTATAGGGAGCATTTACTGCTCTAGGGATAATAGCATCAGAACAAAAAAGAGGACTATGGTCAGATATGCCTCTTGCCCCAACATTGTAAGACCAGCCATTATATAACTCTAACCATTTATTGTTGTAAAGTGCTCTATCAAGATTGCAGAGTATTCTTTTATTCCCACACCTTCCATTAGACCATGAAAAGCTCAGACCTGTTTTAGGAGCTTGCAGTAGTCCACATTGATCTATACAGTCAGAGAAATCACTCATGGCAGTAGTAATGGGAGATCTTCCACCTTTCTTTTCATCTACTGAAATGACACAATTAAAATCACCAAGTACCACCCATGGCAAATTCATTAGGCTAATATTATATAATTCTTCCCATAAACTTCTTCTAGGTACAGTGTAAGAATCAGCATGAACACCAGTAACCAAAACCCCACCAACTTCAACTGTAATGCTTTGTTTAGAAGTAAAAATAATTGTTGGAGGTGAAATGTTTCTATTCCAGAACAGCCAAATATTCCCTTTTGAATCACCACTTGAATTATTAATAATTTTGTGATGCATTCCTGGTAATTTAAATCCATTCTTGTAAAATGAAGTAACACTAATCTTTGGTTCCACAACCCATACCAGAGAAGGATTATGCTTTTAAAACAAAAGATCTTAACTTATCAGAGGCTCTACTTCTCTTTAAGCCTCTGATATTCCAAAAAACCATCTTCATTTGGAAAGGGAAAGAGAAGGAGAGGAAGAATTCCCCTTCTCATTCTGTTTCAAAAAAGATTTACTAGTTTTCCTAGTAACAGGAGGAGTTTTAGGCTTGGCCTTAGTGTTGGGTTTTTTCTTTTCAACCACTACAGGAATTGAAGGACAAATTTATCTTTCTTAGGAGTTAAAGAAACAACCTGTGGTGTTAAGGAAATTTGCAGTAAGGAAGAAGTACTCATTCCAGGAATTTCACCATCTTCCAAACTTTCAGCATCATCATCACTAGTCTGCAGTACTTTAAAAGAATTGTTAGATAACAAATCCTTATTCTCATTAAAAATGATCATAGCAGAGTCCATCTTTTCAGCTGTTGGATTTGAACTACTAGCTTGGTCATTAGATGCAAAAACAGTTACAGTGTTAGACTCCACTGAGAAATTCATAGTTGTAGCCTCCTTAAGATTTTCACTCTCTATATGTTCAGAGACTACAGGTTGAAACTTAGTTGGCTGTTTAGGAATATAAACCTCTTTTGCTTGCTTCTTTCTATTTCTGATTCTCCTTCTCACCTGTTGGAAATGTTCATTCAGTACATCTTCTGGTTTCTTATTTTTTCCAGTAGACCAACATTCCTCTTCTGTGTGACCAATAATTTGTCAACCCTTGCAAAATTTAGGTGCACGAGATATCTCAACTGGTTAGAAGAAACCCCCATATTTGGACTCAACCCAAATCTTGCTAGGAATATCAGCAGCAAAATCAACTTCTACCAGTACATTTGCATAATATCCCAATTTTTTCTTTATGGTATTTTCATCTACCTTTATTGGATATCCTATCACTTTACCAAGAGCCAAAATAGTTTCCTCCTTCCAATATTCAAGACTAAGACCAGGAAACTGAGCCCAAACAGTTGCAGTTGAATTCTTCTGGTTTTCTGGTCTAAAATTTGGACTCCATTCACGCAATCTGAGATATTGAGATTGAACATACCACGATTTACTCTTCCATACATACAATTTATCCTCCTCATTCAGTAATTTGATAATGAAAAAACCTTTGCCTAGAGGCACAAATTCCACTTTACCAGATAAATCAACCCACTGCATTTCTAAGTTTATTGCAACCTTTGTAATAGAAATTTTTTGTAGATCTAGTCTACCAATTAGACTAAAATTCCATTCTTCCGCTTCTATTATAGAATCATTGAGTTTAAGGGAAGGAAATTCACCTTTCATTTCCGAATTAGGTAACGAAATATCAATTGATGTAGCCATAAAGAAAACCCTAAATGGAAATTTGAAAAGTAAGCCCTAGTATCATCTTCAGGTAGAACACCTGAATTAATTAAAGTATTTAATATGGAGGATGATGATTATGCTACCTGAATTTATGATTAGTGATTGAATCTGAGAATTAATTGAACCGCAATAGCAAGATTTGCAGCCCAGAAATCAAAAACGAAAAAAATCGCCACGAACTCCCAAGTCAACGCGGGTCAACTCAGAGCTCCCCCCAACATCTCTACAAACCGACATCGAAGGAATAGAAAGTTCCCATTTATCATCTGGGGCTTCCTTACATACCCCACCCAATTTTCGCGAAGACCAGATGGTTTGGGTGTGTCCTGACAAAAGTACAGTGAAACTTCGATAAAATAATAACTGCGCTAAAAAAAATATTTTTTGTCAATCTTGACTCAAACTAATGTGCTAAATTAATAACCATTCTAAATTTATAAGATAATAAAAAAAAATTGAGAATCAAATAGGGCCAAATAATATATAATTGTTACAGGGCATGCAGCCCATGGATGTGCGGTCCATATGGGTTTTCCCTTAGCTGTATATAAAGGAACCTATGTAATACTACTGCATGATCTATCTAATAAGATTATCCCTAAATACGTTATTAGCACGATACTCTATCCCTAGCAGTCGTAAAGAAAAAAAAAAAAATCCTTCATCGATGTATTGCTGATGCTGTTTGATTTTCAAGAACGCGCCTTCTTTGTTAAGCTCAATCGATGGATTACTTCTTGAAGATAAGCATGATTCTGATCTTATATTTTCATATTATGGATGCTTTGCCAGATATTCCCCTTTTAACAAAAGAATTTCGTTTTCATAGTTTAAATTAGGGTTTCACGAATGTATGATAATCAAACATAGAAATTTCACCGTTAGATTTTCATGAAATTTTAATATGTTCAACCCAATTAGGTATTAGTTACACCTTTAAAATTTCAATCAAAACGGAATATGATGCAAGCTATAAAAACTGATTTTAATGAATCTGTGTAAGTTCATAAAAACCCTAGTTTATAACAGCACCGCAAAACCTAATAATTTAGAATTCCAACCCTTGGATTATGCTGTATTTTTGGGATGTGTTACATATGGTTATTTCTGCACTACTGTAAAAATTTCATAAATATCCAACCACGGGAAGTACTCCAAAGTACGTGATATTTCCAGCTGTGTCCACAGAAATGATAATTGGAACAGTCATACGACTTCATGAATATATTTTTATCTATCCATTGGATTACCTTGAAATTTTATTATGTTTTGAGAAACATTTTTATGAATCTTCTGTAAAAGTTTCATCATCATCGGACATGTTCTTGCTGATCACCAAAATTGGATGATGAATCTTCCAATTTTAGGGTTAACAATATATTTGGGCATATATGCTAATTTTCAGGATTATTATCAATGGGCCCGAGTACTTCATATATAATGGACCATATATGTGCACTTTTCTTAACCGTGATCTAGTCAACCCAATGGACCGGGTCTTGACCAAACCATGACCTAGTAAACCCAATGGAGCGGGTCTTGACCAAATAGTTGTCCGGACTTTGACTTAACTAATTCGACTCGGATTTGACCTTTTATTTTTGACTCAAAATTACTTGAGCACAATTGAAGGGTCTTTGATGTGGAAGTTTTTGTGTAGAAATGCAATACTTTCGTCATAATAATTTTCTACCTATGGCGACGCACCGTTTAAATTAGCACGTCTCAATTTTTGTGGATTTTTTTTTACAAAAGGTGACATGAGTCAGAAAAATCTTGGGACAAGGTTTTGATTGTGACTTATCCTTGATTATTACACCCCTTGATGCCCGTAACCTGACTTTGTCAGTTACAAGGCTTTCATTAAGCAGAACGGTATTTCTGCACCTAAGAATCCCACCAATAAGGGCTGCAGACGTAATTGCGCCTTGTTTAAGCTGTGGATATAACTGAAATTGGTTCAAGCAATGCAAGGCTAGTTCCAAAGTAGTTGCGAGCTACAAAAGGTACCGGAAAACTCTCGAACGAGAGTCCCACTATGTGGAAGAAAATGATCTTACTTTTGACGTCAACTTCGCAATTTCAGACTTTCCATGGCATAAAGGACGTTGCCCCATTAATGGACATACCTGACTTTGCTTGGGCCTAAACATTTAGTTTTCTTGGCTCTACTATATATTTCCGTAGTTAAACATGTTTTAACCTTCTTTACTTTAGAAGTGCGGATTATTTGTAAGTACTTATCTTTTTATTACGTATTATAGAATTGTACTCTGTTTATGATAATCTATTGTTTAACGCGTGCATTAGAATGTAAAGGGCGTCATTCTAATAGAACAAAAAGATTTTTCAAAAGGACCTGAGATAAACTGTTTTTATTTATATGACATTCCTGCGTGATATACTTAAAAGAATGTCTTAAGGAGAAATAAAATGTCTATTCTATAATGGAACCACCTGCACTATCCTAAGAAATTGACATTTGTGACTACGATGATGGATCATCGAAAGTAATAATTGGGCGAAGTATTGCTCAAATCTTGTTGCCAACGGCACAAGGTTTAAAGTCAAAGAAGCTCTATAAGCACTTAGAGCTAACCACACCTTGTGAATTTTAAGGATATCAATTCAAATGGCTAATATTTGGAAATTCGTTGTCAAAATGGAACTTTACGTTACTTCTATTGAATGCGGAAGGAAGCGCATCTTAGAGAAACTATTGAGTCACTCTAGTGAATTGTACATCACTACTATTAGGATTATTGAATCTTATATTGTTTCTAACGATGAACTGTTGGCCAGTGACTTATACAAGCTTTGGCACTACCGACTAGGGTGCCAGGTCGACATTTGATGATCTGTGTTTTAAAGAACTCACACCAACATCATTCTTTCGAGTGAGAAATAAATGGGACAAAATATTATTACGACGAAGAGTAACGATGTGCTTTATAAAGTAACTGAAATACAAAATTTGCTTCTAAAGGAATTGAAGCGCGGTTATTGTCTTCTAAAGTAAGTGAAGTGCAATCTTCACCTTTTAAAGTAATACCATTTATCCCATTTTCTTCGCTAGCCTTATCGAAGGCACATCACTCATAATGCAAAGCTTGCTCTTTAGCAAAGACAAGATCGAGACCATCTTATGCTAAAGATACCAAAGAAAAAACAATTCATTTTCACGAAGGATATCATGTGATATTTGTGGACCTATACATTCAGAATGCGGACCATCCAAGTATTTTATGGTTCTGGATGATGCTTCGACCCGTTGGTCACACTTGCATTGTTGTCCACAACAAATGCTGATTTTGCAAAGCTCCCAGCACAAATGATACGTATAAGGGCTCACCACCATGATCATACAATCAAGTTTGTCATACTTGATAATGCTGGAGAATTTACATAAAAAGGAATCGATGATTTCTGTATGTCTAAAAGAGTTGACATAGAGCATCATGTACCCCATACATTCCCGAATTGGTCTCGCGGAAGCTAACATCATAGCTAAGGCACTGGTTATGCGTTCCAATACCTGCCTATTACTGCTTGGGGTACGCCATATTGCATGCAGTTTTACTTATTCGCTTTAGACCCACTGATAGCCAACCATATTATGCGTACCAGTTGGTAACTGGATATAAGCCTGATATTTTACATTTACGCATTTTTGGTTGTGTCGTACATGTGCCTATTACGCCTCCACGGCGTACTAAGATGGGTCCACATAGACGATTAAGTGTTTATGTTGGATATGAATCCCCAACAAATATCCGCTACGAAGAACCTTTGACGGGCGATCTCTTTACCGCTAGAATTGTGGATACTCACTTTAGTGAGACAACCTTCCCGTCGTTAGGGGGAGGTGAGGAAAAGGATTTCCTAAGGGAACGACATGAACTGTCGTGGTGTGTTTCCCATGTTGTCTCATCTTGATCCCCATACTTCACAATGTGAATGTGAAGTGAAAAATGATTTTCGATATTCAGAATGTACACTGATATCACTAAAGTGACGAGATCAAACATACCAACTGCAAGCGTACCTGCAAGGTTAGAAATCCTTAACTAAGGATATGCACCATAAACTATGGTGCTACAACTACATTTTGTAGAAGTGTAGTTGAGGCCGTGGCCCCATAAAGGAAGTTGGAGGGACCGCCTGGTTCGATTGTTGCTCACCTAGAAAGGAAGTGGATGAGTAAGGCACAATCTAACTATCTATATCATCTGAACTCATCTCATATGATTGTCCCTGAATATGTCCTTGAATCGAACTCGAGGACGCTCCGAAGTTTTAAATGATTCTAGAGAACAATGAAATCCCAATGGATTATGAGAATGCACATGAGTCAATGGAAGGATCATGCGTGCATATGGATGATATAATTCAGTTGCTCCGGAAGTAGAGCACGATGAGATCGAACCATGCTCTATATTGTTTAGATTCAAACAAAGATCATATTTGGCCTACTCAATCCAGGAAGAACTTAGTTCTCTGACAAATATACAGGTATTTGGTGCGGTAGTGCTAACCGACCAAGTGTAAAGCCTGTGGGACATAAATGGTTATTTGTCACAAAGCGTAGTGAGAATAATGAAGTCTTAAAGTATAAAGACTCACCTTGTGGCGCAAGGTTTCTCACAAACCCCTGGATCGCTTATTCTCTTGTAGCGAACATCATGATGTTCTGCTAATTAGATTAGCTTGGCAGTTTCAGAAGGATTTGAAATGCAACTTATGGAAGTGGTTATATAATATCTCTATGGGGATCTTGATACAAAGATATTCATGAAAGTGCCAGATGGCCTTTCATTGCCCAAAATCAAGTAACTCTAAACCACGGAGTGCGTTTGCAATTAAGTTGAAACGCTCACTTTACGAATTAAAGTAATCCGGACGGATGTGGTAAACCTGTCTAATTGATCATTTGATTGGGAAGGGATATATAAATAATAAATTGTGCCTTATGCATTTTGAAATGAAACAAGTTCCGGATTTGCAATTATAGTTGTCTATGTCGACGATATGAACATAGTAGGTACTTTTGACGAAGTAAGAGAAACCGCAAACTATTTGAAATTCGAAATTGAGATGAAAGATCTTGGGAAAACTCGGATGTGTCTAGAACTTGAACTAGAACATCGAGCTTTTGGAATATTACTCCACCAGTCAGCATATGTCCATAAGATATTCAGGCAATTTTAATATGGACAAGTGCACCCGGCTAGCACTCCCATGATTGGTCGAACTTTAGATGTACGTAAAGATCCATCTCGTTCATAGGAAGGAGACGTAGATGTGTTGGGAGACGAATATCCCTACCTAAGTCAATAAGCGCATTATTGTACTTAACACAATGTACTCGACCAAATATCTTGTTTTCAGTGAACTTGTTAGCTAAATGTAGCTCAGCGCCAACGCAACGTCATTGGAATGGTATCAAGAATATCTTTAGATACCTAAAAGGAACCATTGACATGGGTTTTGTTCTTATCCCTATGAAGACGCAAGTTGAGTTTTCTAATGCAATTGCAAATTGTGTTGTACTCCCATGATTACATGTGAAAAGTATATGACTAAAGGAATTGTCCGACTCTCATGATTGCATAACTGTAGAGATCTAAAGAACTTGTCTGACTGCGTAGGACTAAAGGATGTGTCCACCTATATTGGACTAAAGAAGTTGTTCAAACTCCCATGAATGTATTGTACAAAACAAATTGTCCTACATCAGGGGGAGCATCTAGTGGTAAGTTGTGCTCTTTTTTCTTTCACTGAGGTTACTTTTTCCCACAGGGTTTTGTTACTTAGCAAGGTTTTTAATCAGATAACTACAATACCAAAAGTGCAATCTAAAAGTTGTTGATTATGAAGGAACAATAATCTCTTCTTCAACGAAAGTAATCAGGGTTAGACATGGTGGACTTATAAATCATCACCTATATTCACTTTCGAAAAGCTCATGACTAATGAAACTGTCTAGAGACTACCCCGAATGAAATCAGGGGGAGATGCCGACATATTTTGATTCGAAATGTGAAATTGTGTTGTACTATTTTTCCCTTCGACCGAGTTTAGTTTTTCCTACAGGGTTTTGTTACTCGACAAGGTTTTTAGAGAGACAACGAAACAACTACACCGGGCGTATATGTTGAATGCTGAAGACTTGAAGATTGGGTTGATAGTACTGAACTGCTTCGGAATCAAAGAAATGAACACGATAGTATGTCAAGCGAAACAACTTCAAGCAAGAAGTAAGAATGTTATTCAACATGAGTAAAGGCGTACTTCTAGACTTATCAGGTTGTACTCTTTTTCCTTCGCCAAGGTTTTGTCCCACTGGGTTTTACTTGTCAAGGTTTTAACATGTGTGAGTCTAACTTCGTTCTAAGTTCTTAATATTGCACTGTTTTTCCTTAGTTCAGGCTTTGTCCCTTTGGGTTTTCCTGGCAAGGTTTTGGTGAGGCAATTGACTTAGAAACAATGGTCATCAACGAGAGAGCTACATTTGAAGCTAAAAGAGAAGTCACCTACCACGACCAACTCCAACGGAGAAGCTTATGAAGACTCGAGACGTTATGCTCTTTATCTTTTCAAGGTTTTGTCCCACTGGGTTTTTCCTTGTCAAAGTTTCTGTGAAGCAACACATTTGAAGAACTACATTCAAAGTACTATATGTGAAGCACTATGTATAAAGTTTTGTTATTGAACCGCACAAGGGGGAGTGTTACAGGGCCTGCGGCCCATGAATGTGCGGTCCATATGGGTTTTCCATTAACTGTATATAAAGGAACTTATGTAATACTACTGCATGATCTGTCTAATAAGATTATCCCTAAATAATAACATAATAATTATTAAAGAGCACTACGTTATAAATATTTTACTAATTCTGATGCATGCTTGATTGTATTTGAAATTATTGCATGACTCACTTGTATGTTGAATTTTTCAAGAAGCCACTTTTTTATTTTGCTTTGAGTTGATTTATGATTGGAATTGCGATATACACAATGTTTTGAATTTTGTTTGTCATCGTGGATCTTTATCTTTGAGATGAGAAATAAGAGTCGTTGTTACACTCTTCTGTTGTGTCTTTCTTCTTGTTGTTCAAAAATCAAAGAAAAATGTATAAATATATATGATATGCAATTTAATATCTTATATTATGTATTATAAGATCTTTATATACTAGAAAATATTTTTACATTTCTGATTTTTTTGATACAGCATAGCTGGGCCCACTCCCCTGGGCAGATCAGCCAGCTGGACTCGCCCCACTGCAAATCCAACCGCCATCCCAACAACAAGATCCAATCTCACTATATCCATAGAGTAAATTGGATAAAATGGGGGGGGGGGGGGGGACCAACCTTCCCTAGTGGGAATCGGTCCCCTTACCTCTCGCCTGCATTGTGGACTTAAGGGGGTGTCATTACCACAGCGTACTAGACAGTGATTGACGGTATCAAAATTTAATAATTTAAGGGGGGTGTCATTAAATTATCAAAAAGAGATACTCCCAAGAAAGACGAGTGATTTCCCCAGAAAATCTTCATTTGTGACGAATATCTGTAACTATAGATTTACTTTTGATGAACAAGAACTTGATCAAACCCGCGTCAAGTCATCGATGTACTTGTACCCAAGATAACGAACCACGAACAAATCTATAGAAAGAAACAATATAAAGTTCGGATAACATCGGTAGAAAGTGAGGATAAAATTGTTAAAAAAGCGAAGATATTATTAGAAACAAGATTAACAATAAAACTAAAATGAAAACAAGAAATCTTTGCTCACATCTAGCCCTCTAAGGACTAGAAATGTGCAAAGGAAAAAATGAGAAGATGTTCTTTTTTTCTCTTTGAGTAGGGAAAGAGAACAAAAGAAAAAGAATAACATAGTTGAATTGCACGCATATGGTATTTTTATAGATGAACAAAGGTGAGTAGATCGAGTGGAGAAAAATGAAGATACCCCTAACTCATCAGTTGTTATATTTTGTGCCGATATAGTATGACACACGGCGCAACGCATAATGCGTCGTTTTATGTGGCGTCAGATGATTAAATATGTCGTTGCCCTGCAATAGAAAAGAAAAAAACACGAAGGGGTTCCCCAAATTTGGTGAGGCTGCTAAAGACCGCATCACTACCGTAAACATACCTGAGGCCTATATTATCATCGAAGCCAACAAGTATTAGTAACCGCAAGACGTATGGTCTTGCGTCTCCGCTTACAGTAAGGGTCTGTTAGAGCATTGCTCGGTTGAACCCACTGATGTTGCTATCTCAAGTCAGTTGTCAAGTTTAGATGACTAAAACACAATCCTTGATAAGTCTATAATATCAACTCGGACTAGGATAGTTCTGGGTATTCGACACGAAGACCACTGAAGATGAAGACCAGAGCTTACATACTTGATAAAACATATCGTCCTCATTAAAGGTTAGAAAGGTTTCCCTTTCATGTTTTATTTATGTGATCCGAAAGATTATAAAGATTAGTTCTCATTAGCATTTAAGTCATTACATGACCAATGCTCAAGTAGAATGTGGAATATTGAGTTAGCTTAGATTCTTTGAACAACATACGCGTTCATATGTTGGACAAATTTTCTATTGAACTTGAGCATTTTGTATGTACGGGAACATAAACGTGTACATGAGAACTCAGGAGATTCCTGAACTCAACAATTTGCTCTATGTACGCATACATATAAACCATGGAAAAAACCTCTCAACAGCATACGCGTTCATGTGTTGATGTTTTTGCCTATTGTGAAAAAAATTCTCGTAACCTCTCACAATATGGCCCATGGAGCTCATGTCAACAATTTTCTTTGAGTTCGTATACTTGTGTATGGACTCCTTAGCATGGCCAAACTTGTTTAGCCATTGCCATCCTTTATTAGATCAAGGCGAGTCTTATCATAACCTTTAGGTTTCGATCAACGGGTTAGAAGAAGATTGAGTTGGACCTCAATGCAAGCCTATGGACTTTTCTAAGTTCAGAAACCTGCTTGAGACTCACTCAAGGATGCTTAACATTAAAGCAAATCCTCCCTTGATGATCACTATAAATAGATGACCTTCTGCAAGATACAATCTCAATCCTCTACACATCTGTTTATCCTTGCATAAAGGTTGGTCGTCATCTCGAAGTCTTTTCCTTGGACTACGACTATTTGAAAGACTTCACTCGGGGATCATGAAGCAAAGGTCGGAAGTAAAATTTCCGATCCTGTATCTTGGGTCGATTGAATTATTTCAATCTTATCACGACCAAGATTTGATAGAAACTTCGTACAACAGATCTTGTATCATAAGCCCCAGAAGTTCCGTAACGCAATATTCACGAACTAGGTCTTGTACTAAGTTAGTCAAGCGTTAGGAGGTAAAGCTGTTTAGGCTAGATCAATAAGCCCTAATCAGCATATTGATTTCCATTAACCTTGACTTTAAGTCTAAAGGAAATCACAATCGTATTCTTGTTTAGTTACAATCGAGTACACCAGGCGTCCTGTTAGAGGCAGGATAGCGCTAGTCTTCACGAAGGGAAGTGGAGCAACTCCTAGGCCTGTAAAGGACGTCAGCTAGGGGAATCAAGTCCGTAGGATTCTGCGGGAGTCAAGAGACATAGGAGCACAGCGGTAGATGAGTTGCTTGGAGGGTTAATTCAGTCTCGATGCATTCCAGTTCGAAGTCTGAGAGTAGGGTAGCGTCTGTGAAAAAGAAGGGGTACCGAAATACTACCAAATTTTCGTTTTGGCTCGTGAGTCTTATGGTAAAGAGTTTGGACGATCTCAAAAATCAATATCCAAACCTCTAACCGGAGTAATCTCAACGGTTAGGTAATAACGTACTACTTGGTGCTTTAATTATAAATCAGAGTTATAATGCGGAAAGGGAAAAGCACACAAGACACCAAACGTTTTTTAACGAGGAAACTGCCTTGCAGTAAAAACCTCGGGACCTCGTCCAGTTTTGAACACCGCCCAGTACAAACTGACTACAAACTCTAGCCTACTATAAGACTTCGGTCTGGGATGTAGCAGAGACCAACTCAAGCCCTCCAAGCGAATTGGCTACTGTCGCCTTCCTTACGTCTCTGGATCCCCCACAGATCGTCACGCACTTGATTCCCCTAGCTGACGTCCGTTACAGGCCTAGGAGTTGCTTTGACCGATGCCAAAGGCTTTTGTCAGCAATACTGGGTTTTAATCCAAAACTGTTGACTTATGGTGTAACTGTCCTCTATCAGTTTACCATAAATAAGATGACTTCCTTCGGATTGTCAAATCCAGGTCATACGGAAATCTACTTAACAAATCAGGGCTGACATGCACCTTGCAACGCCCAATCTGTATTTACCTCAGTTATAGATGAAGAACCACTTAAGGAACTTGTATAACTGGAGCCAACTAGGTCTTACAACACCGAGTGCAGCCGTGCGTTGCTACCTTTCAAACCTTTACGTAACTTAACTAGTTCTTGAATAGCCGTATAGCAGAAGAGACGGACTTTGGAATAGACAAGAACTAAGATAGATTACTAAGGTTACAGGTGATTCTGATCAACCGCTGAGGGATCAATCTACCTGTGCTTCCCAACTCTCAAAGGAAGTCTTTATAGTCGTAGGGAGTTCCCAAAGGAGCTGCAACCTATAGAGGATGACTATACCACAACAAGCTTTCACCGAAGTGAAAAGAGTTTACGCTACTTCCCTGAGGACCTTCACGTATGCTTGATGCTTGCGGTATTTGTCCTTAGACACCTCTATTTATAGCACTCAATAAGATAGGTTGCTTTGGAATTAAGCAATCAATTACTTGTCCCACAAGTTAAGGAAACCCTAAACTTGCCAACCAAGTAATACAGATTAATCTCAATTGAAATTCCTTTTTAGATTTATCTGCCAAGTGTTTTGTTGGCTCACAAACACTTCAAGATAGGAATCCAATAGACCAGAGATAATCTTATCTTATTGACTCATTGAGGATCGTTAGATGGAACACAAAAGGTATTTATGTTTCACACAATTCCATCTAAGAGATAAAGGAGTTGGAATTTGACTCAAAGTGAAAATCTAAAAGATATTCACGCAATTTGACTTTCCAGAAACTTCTCTGCGTCAGGTTCACGTACTAGTACGTGTACTAATGCGACACAGGAGATTTCTGGTCCAGATACGCGAAACCGGTTCGGGTACCGTCCAAGTCAAATTTAGGTCAAACTCTGAATCCGCTGGAAGGACTGGGCTGAGCCAGAACTTAGACATGAGAATGTCCTCAGCTATGATCCATGGACTCTTTGCTCAAGAGTACTCCTTAGATTCATCCATATCCAACATAACAGTTTGCAAGCAAACTATTGAAATGGTCATATGGCGTCGAATCTATCTCATATGTTCTTGATTCACAGTATTCGTGGGATCAAATACTGGTCATGACATAAAGCCATGTTACACAAGAACACGATCTCAATCGCTACATTACTACTAAAGTAGTCGACTATATTTCGAAAGAATAGAAAAAGTAGAAATAGAAGAATATCCATAAAGTCATAACTCCTACTAACCTTTTGTCGATGAAGAATACTTGATGTCTTCTTTGTCTTCACAGTCTTCGTCTTCAAGGTCTCTACTACTCTGTCTATATCCCATTTCCGAAATCTAAACTCTAGTAGGCTAAATCAAGAATTGAATTTTGACATCTAAAACTGACAACTAGCTTGACATACCAACGCTAGTGGGTTTGACCGGACAATGCCCTAACAGTCTGTATTCGGTTAATAATGTGTGTGTTCAAACTGGACTAGGTCCCGGGGTTTTCTGCTGGTTGCGGTTTCCTCGTTAACAAAACTTCTGGTGCCTTGCATTACTTTACCTTCCACATTATATTATCTCGGATCGATATATTTAAAGTAATGCAATTGTTATACATTGCTTGAACCTTTGAGTGAATCAATCTCTTTGAGATTAACAAGAACTCGTTCTTGTTCAGATTCGCTTCTTGAATAAAGAACTCATCTCAGGTTACTTGAATATTGATTTGTGAGATCGTTCAAGTAAAACAATCACATAGGTTCACGAAATTAAAAGTTGGTGGTATATCTCGGTATCCTCTCTTTTTCAATTGGTATCAGAGCCAGGCAAACACCTAAAAGACGTAACAGTATGTGTTTGACTAGTTCGTGAACTATGAATAATAAGGTATAACTAATAAATACTATTACCTTATCAAAAAGACTTCTTGAAAGTCGCCTCACAAATGATGATAGAATTCGAGGAGGCTAATGATAATGTATCGGTACTTTCAGAAGAACTTGAAAATAAGACTGTTAAATATGATAATCTTGTTCAAGAATATTCTGAAGCAAATAGATATATTCAATCTCTTAAAAACACCACAAGTGATGGTCTCTCTCGTGAAAAAATCCTTCAGAACAAAATTGATGCTCTGGAGAACCGAGAGATGAACGTGGCACTCTACTCGGAACGTATTCTCTCGAACCTCCGAACCTTGGTTTTGATAATAAATGAGAAAATTTTCTTCATACATCATTGGATGAAGATGATCTGACTCAGACATTGAAGAAGTGTACCATGAAAATCCCGTTGCTAATAAACTTCTCAAAGAATGTCATCTAAAGATTTCAGATCTTAAGAGTTCGTTATTCGCTGAGAAGTGTAAAGGCAGCCAACTTAATAGTATGGTTGTCAATTTGGATGATACAATTAATTATGAGTACAAGCGATCACGAAAAAAAAATAACAAGTCTCAAGGAACGACTCCTTGAAGCTCGTGATCGAAAAAAAATCCCTGAGCAGAAACTAAATACTCTGGGGAACCGTGAGATGAATTTATCATTCAACTCGGAACAAGTGGATCTCAAGGTTCAATGTGAATCATATAAGAATGATCTAGTCACTGCTCTTGAAAGGATTAAAAGGTTGGAAGAAGAAAATTTGAGTTTGAAAAACTTGAATAAACGCAATGAAAGCACAAGCAAATTAAAACTCAATGCTAGGAGAAAATAAACATCATCGTGACACGCGAGGATTGGGCTATAAAGGAATATATTCTCCAAGTACTAGCAAAGAGATAAATATTGTTAAGGCTAAAGATTCTTCTCAAGAGCTACCACTGATGTCAAAAGTGAAAAATCCGCTACTCAAGTGAAAGATAGAAAGAAAGTCTACCAAAGAAAGTCCCAAGAAGGCACACAAACATCCAGGTAACACTAAGAATCTCACTCTTATGCTATTAAACATTGTTATTATTGTGGAAATAAAGGTCACTTGCAAAGAAGATGCAAATTCCGTAAATGGGATAAAAAGGCAAACTCTGTTGTTTTTGGAAAATAATGTCAGACCAAACAGCAAGGTTGTTCTTCAAGAAAATACAGGTTGTAAACGTCCAACCTATAGGAATAAAAAAGTGAATTATGACAAAACAAGTAATGCCTATAAACGTTTGACAAAGTTCTCTCGTAATCGTCATAATTATCGAAAGAAAAATAATTTTGTTAGAGCAAAGGCAACATCAGACACTCCCAATTGGAGATCGACTAACTTGCAAAAGAATAGTTAATCCAATTCTCTTCCAAGAAATCTTGGTATGAATAATGGGAAAAAGAATACTACTGCTCGTAAACCCACTTAGGTGTGGATTCCAAATAGTGTCAATAAGAAGGATCACCCAGGTGCAACATCTATTGTGTTGATTGACGAAAATGTCTTCGAAAAGTAGATGTCATCTCTCGTTGATGCAAAGGTGAACCAAATAAAGGAAAATGAGAAACAATCAGAGACAAAATTTGTTTTTTATCACCTGTGGTGAACAAAATTTTGTTCACTCTAACACAACTTGATTGTGTTGTGCAACCTCACCATGAATGCCCTAATTGAAAACGGTGAGGGAAAGCATGGGAAAATAGGGCACATCATTTGGATAAACTCTGAATGATCTTATGATTGGAGAAGTCTCAAAAGGTATGTCTTAAACCTAACTATGTTTGATGAATTCATTATTTTTGCTTTGAACCTTGATCTATTATTATCAAATCACATTGTATTATTGAGCGTTAATTCTCTAAGTGTTTTGATGGGAATCCTAGTATCATCATGATCAATTGTTTACTTGTGGTTCAAAAGCCCAATCTTTTTAAAGAAAAGACAATACTCTTCATCTCTAATATTTGTTGAGCAATGATCTCCAAAGAGATGAGTCCACGCTCAAAAGGTTATGTGACCTTTTGTCCTAATGGTTCATGACTGTAAACTCCCAAAGTGGTTGTCATGATTGTCTTTTCAGCACCGTATTATCATATATTAAAGATTTATGCAATGTCATATTAAAGGTGCTACCACATCACAAGTATGGGTCCAAAATGTAATGACTCGATGTGGGTATCAACACTCTTGTGCTACTTGTAGGTTTCTCCCTGCCTCTAGCTCCTAAGCAAGAGTCGAGAACGGGATCCCTGGGAATCCCTACTTGTTTAAGCTAAGAAGGATATGCTCTTAGATAAAAATATCTAATCATAAAGTTGATATTTAAACTTATGTTACGATAATTGGGTAAAATACTCATGAGATAATTCTCATATTGATATCTTGTGAATCCCTCACTTTCATGGCAATGATTGATTAAAGGACAAGGGCATGAGGTAATAAAGTCATTGAAAAGTTATTCGCAAGACAAACCCATACCGACTAATGATCTATGAACATCATTCTTGTTTCTCTAACTCGAATTGTGTTTAAGTTCTTGAAAATTACAAATTTGAAGAAAACAAGATTAGTCGATAGAAGTATGGAATACAGCTAGTTCGTAGTTTTAGACCACAGTAGTCTACGCCTTCATGAATGCGTTCATATGTTTAATGGGCAATTCTATTGAAATCGAGCAAAAGTTATGTACGCGTTCACACGAGTTCAGAAAACTCCTGAACTCCAAGGTTTGCTCTATGTACGCGTTCATATAAGCCATGGAAAAACTTCTCTTTCGAAGTTTTGCTTATTGTGTGTGGATTTTCGAACTCGCTCACAATATGGCTCATGGAGCTCTTGTCCACTTGTTCCTTTTATGTTCACGTATCCTTACGCGATTCTTATGGAACCTTTGACTTCTAGCTATGTCTCTTTATAAGAGATTGCTAAAGTTTCGTATAAATCCTTTACTTTTTAAGGTCGTCGCGTTGTTCTTTAGGGAATGACACATAATGGGGGAGAGTTCTTTTGAACTTGTGCTTCATGGTAATCTCTTTTTGGGGTGTGCGGTTGTGGAAACTGTGAGAGTATTACACTTTTTAATCTCTCATTTCAGGTATGTTTACCTTTGTCTACATTGATTGATGCTATTTTATGATGATTCTTATTTTTCTTTGCCTTTTGTCTAATTTTATGACAAAAAGGGGGAGAAATCTTGTAGTAAAGGGGAGTAAAATCTTCTAACTACTTCGACATATGTCTTCGGCATTGTCATAGGGGGAGTAAAATCGATGTGCTTGTCATGTCAAAGCAAGTTAGAGTATTGAGTAAGGGGGAGAAAATATCATATTGTGTAGCATCTTTAAGCATTGGTGCAATATGCTTAAAAGTTTTGTATGCTACTCAATTGCATAACAACTCTTGTTGGACTATGTCCTTCTAGAACCAAGATGTGTGGTGACTTTTGAGTTGTTATCTCTACCTTTAATCTTCACTTACAGGAACACTCGGTCATATTTGAAGACGTTGAAGATTACAAGAAGATCAAGTACATTATGGTTAGGGCTAAAAGATTTTACTTTTTGAATCCAAATGTAAGATTGGTTTTGTCACTATAATTGACAAAGAGGGAGATTGTTAGAGCATTGATCGGTTGAACCCACTGATGTTGTTATCTCAAGTCAGTTGTCAAGTTTAGATGACAAAAACACAATCCTTGATAAGTCTACAATATCAACTCGGACTAGGATAGTTTTGGGTATTCGAGACGAATACCACTGAAGATGAAGACTGGAGCTTACATACTTGATAAAACATATCATCCTCATTAAAGGTTAGAAAGGTTTCCCTTTCATGTTTCGTATTGAAGATGGTGAAAAATGGAAGAGGGACAAAAATGTAAAATAACCCTCTAATTATGCCTTGCCAAGAGGCCATTGCCTACTCAGGCACATCTCTATAGCTCAGAATACAACCTGTTCTGTAAGCTGAATATGCTCTCTATGAGTTCTCTATTATAACTCCCGGTGGAGAGAATAATATCATAGTACACTGCTAAATAACCCCACCAACTCATAAACCCACCAATTTACTTCATGCTGATATCGCTTCGAATTCCTCGACATCAGAACTAAATTGCTCACTGTTTTTTTTTTTTTTTTTTTGTTAAATCCCAAAATTGTATTAATAATCATAATAGTCACATGAATGAGTTACATAAAAAATAGTTTGAAGAAAAGAGACATTGTGTCCCCAAAACTTGATAACTATGGGAATCGAAAAAAAGGTACATTGGGGAATTCTATAGATGTAAGGAAGTTAGGTCTACCCTCGAAAGACTCAACCACTCCCTCTTGAAGTCCACTTCCCCTCTTAGCCATGGAATCTGCTGCAAAATTTGCTTCTCTATATGTATGCACAAAACTGATTTGATCATAAATCTCTTTGACTGTCGTCCATCAACTGATGATAACCCATGGAACAGACTCATTTTGATATGCCTGAGTTGCACTCTTAGAGTCAGCTCTAACCTTTATACGTTTGAAACCAAACCTAGCTGCCCACTCGAGACCGTATAGTATAGCCCATATTTCCGCCATAAAACTTGAATTAAAACCCAAGCCCACTGACAACGCACCAAGAACCATCGAGTCTGCATTTCTAGCCACTATCCCCAAACTCGCCTGACCCGGATTTTCTACCACAGACCCGTCGCAACAAATTGCTTGCTCACTGGTACTATGGTGGAGAGTTAACAGAGAAGCATCCTCATGGATTTCCTCTTAAAATACGACTCGATACCCGAGTCTCAATAAAAACCTCAGAAACATCGCGGCTCTGGGAAATATACAACAACCTAAACACACTTAGGAAGGCCACAATCTAAACACATAATGGCCTAATTTTCCATGGATAAGCATACCATGACCTAAAATACGCCATAGCCCAAGTGCACGAACACGCCATAGTCGCAGTAGCGTTGAATGCGCCGCAAAAGATTGGCCTTGGCCAATGGCGAAGGCCGTGGCCACACGGTCATGGCGCCATACATTTCTGGCATTGGCCAAAGCCAAGGCGCCATATATTTCTGGCCTTGGCCAAAGCTAAGGCCGTGGCTACAGGGCCATGGCACCGTGCTTATGGCACCATACATTTTTGAGCCAAAATCATGGCCATAGAGCCATGGCCATGCAACGTTTCTTAGCTCATTGCAATTACGCAACATCTGCACGCTACACGAGATATCAAAACATCACACGGGGGGATAACTTTAGGGGTAGTCTGGGGGTCTACGACAGTTAGAAAGAAACTGATAGAGATGATGGACAGTTACAGGAAAGTGTTGCTGAGTGGACACGTTCTGCACGACTCTAGCGGTTGCAGAGCACAACTTATGTCCTCCACCCCTCCACTCTTCCACGGCTTACACCTTCTCTGTCGAGAGATCAGGGTGAGTTCAACACTATAAATAGAGGCTTCCTCCATCTTCCAAGGCAGAACACTTGAAAAACACCAGAACCTCAAAGCGAATACCTGAGCATTCAAAACACTTCTATCCTTGGAGATTTCCAGTCACATTCACGACGGAGATCTTGAACCTTTACACCCAGAAACACGCATTTTCACCTGATCTCAAGTTTCTTTCACTGTTTCCCTCCCTAGATCAGCCTCTATCCTCTCTGTGACCGAAGCAAGACTTGAACGGCCGTTGACTTGGTTTAGGCTTTTCTTGTTCGATTTTGATCTCGAGCACCCAGAGACGGTACAGTGTTTTTCAGGCAAAAACATTTGGCGACCACAGTGGGAGATCAATCTCTCAGTCCCAGAAGACTGTCCTCGAAAAATGGTTACTTTAGGGATGATACCACAAGAAGATCGTCTCGCCACACCAAGTTACATCGAAAGCTTCACCGCTTACGACAGACCAGCAGTAAAGGTGGAAGCAACTCTCCTTATTGTAGAAGCTATGCAAACTCCTGCACTTCTCAAGAGGACAGCGTGCAGATACGTTCGACTCTCTCAACCGCATCTCCTTTGAAGCAAACATAACTCCGACTATAACTATGATATCCGAAGTTTCCGTGGTAGCTGATCCCTAGAAACGAGACATCACCTTCACCGCTGAAGACATGATGGTTGCAGAAGGACACAAACGTGCTCTCTATGTAACTGCTCAAATCAAGGATACAAAATTCAAGAGGGCACTAGTCGACACTGGAGCAGCAACCAACGTAATCTCTCTCAAAACCCTCAGGATTGCGAAAATCTCTAAACAACAAGTGGTCTATCACCCGATCATAATGAAGGATTTCGAGGGAAACAAGATGAGTACCTATGGACACGTCCACTTGGAACCGAAGGTGGGACCTATTCATACGAAGGCTAAATTTCATGTGATCAAAAAGGAACCTGAGTACCATATGATACTGGGGAGGCCATGGTTGCACGAGAATAAAGTCGTCGCCTCCACTTACCACCAGTGCTTGAAAGAAGTCGTGAATAAGGATATCGTTCGTGTGACTGCATCCCCCTCTCCATATTCATCAATATACGACTCTGAGTTCGTTGACCCAAAGGACGAGACGCCCAAGTGCCAGGACAAGATCTACAACACACCACTTCCATATTGAACGTTCATAGAGAGACACGATCGACAACTGCAAGCAGACAAGGACGCGAGACGTGGGGAGACCGCGATACAAAGAAAATCCCCCACGGCTGAGGGGACTAACGCAACGACGTACCATCATGCCAAGAGAGCAGGGAACTTCGTCACGACCCGAGACGCTAAAGGAAAAACAATATATCTTCGACGTGAATGTTAGCAATTAGCAGGGGAGACTAGGAATAGCTCTCCCCACCACAGGGAATGCAACTACAACGAACAACAGATTGGAGACGAAGTTCAGGTTGCACCTCCACAACTACAGGACGAGACGGAATCTACCACCGATGCGCTTGAAACAATAAACATAGGAACTGAGGATTCACCCCGCCCAGTCTCCATCAGCTCAGCTCTATCACCTGAGGAACGTGCAGGGTTCATAGACATCCTGAAAGAATACCAAGACACATTCGCATGGACATATGAAAAAATGCCAGGCCTCGATGAAAAATTAGTGACGCACCATCTATCGATCACTCCAAGATCTAGGCCTGTCAAACAACAACCAAGTAATTTCTGGCACGATGTGGAGGAGAAAATAAAGGCTGAATTACAGAAATTATTGGCGGCAGGATTCATCAAGACAATCCAACACACCACTTGGTTGGCCAACGTAGTACCGGTGAAAAAGAAGAATGGTCAAATACGATGCTGCGTATACTTCAGAGACTTAAACAAGTGATGCCAAAAAGATGATTTCCCACTCCCGAACATCGATATGCTTGTAGACGCTACCAGTAGTCATGCCATGTTCTCCTTCATGAATGGATACATCGGATACAACCAAATAAAGATGTACGAGCATGACGCCCCAAGAATAGCATTCCGGACGCCCCTTGGAAACTTCTACTACACAGTCATGCCCTTCGGTCTGAAAAACGCAGGAGCTACCTACCTCCGGGCAATGACGGCTATCTTCCACGATATGATGCACAAGCAAGTTGAGGATTATGTGAATGACATAGTTGTAAAGTCAAAAACTAGAACATCTCACCTGGAGGTCTTACAACAAGTATTTGAGCGATGCCGGGAGCATAAGCATAGATGAATCCTTTGAAGTGCGCCTTCGATGTTTCCTCCGGAAAGTTTCTAGGATTTCAAGTACCAGAAGAAGGGATCAAGGTCGACCCATCCAAGATGCAAGCTATCACCACCATACCGCCGCCCAGAACGGTAAGAAAATTAAAGAGCTTCATGGGGAAGGTATCATACATCCGGTGCTTCATCCCGGAACTTGCCCAATTCGTAGCCTCGTTCACCCCACTGTTGAAGAAAGAGGCTAGTTTCATATGGTCACCCATCCAACAAGAAGCATTCCGAAGGATTGAACAGTTTCTCTTGTCACCAACAGTCATGAAGTCTCATGTACGAGAGCGGCCACTACTCTTCTACACTGCCTCAAGCGATGTTGCGATCAGAGCGCTACTAGCACAATAAGACGAAGGAGGAGTTGAGTGTTCACTCTACTACATCAGTCGTACTTTGAAGGATGCGGCACTCCGATACCCCAAAGACGAGAGAGCATGCTTGTCCTTGGTTTTTGCGGTACATAAGCTTCGACACTACCTCCTCTCCTACAGAGTAGTCTTTATCACGAAGGCGGATCCCATCAAATTTCTTCTCTCGAAACCTGCCCCGATTGGGAGACCAGCAAAATGGTTACTACAGATGTCTGAATTAGACATAGCTTGCGTATCCCCGAAAGCCGTCAAGGGACAGGCAGTAGCAGATCTTCTTGCTGCCTTCCCAGGGAAAGACTCTACGGCTCTACACTAAGAAGTACCAGGAGAATTCCCCGAGGTAGCACTGGTGAAAGACGACACATGGATCCTATACTTTGAGGGATCTGCTACCCCAAGCGACAACACCGGGGGAGCCGACATTGTCCTAGTATCTCCAGCAGAAGAAATGTTCTCCCATTCATTGAAATTGGATTTCAAGTGTACCAACAACTCGGCGGAGTACGAAGCATTCCTTTTTGGGCTATCACTAGCTAAGAAAGCAGGCGTAACGCACCTCGAGATTAGAGGCGACTCGAATCTACAGGTGAACCAGATGAACGGAGTATACTCTCTCAAAGAAGTTACTCTCGCTCCTCATAGAACTGAAGCACAATAGCTGCTGAATCATTTTGTTGGCGCCACCATAATACACACCGGACGTACCAACGATAGACATGCTGATTGCTTGGCGACCCTGGCTTCCAAACTTCAATTCGAAGGGGAATAGAAGACCCTGATAGTGAAGAGGCGGACCATTACCTCAACCTGGCTAGCAGAGGATGAGATCATACAAGAGAATGATTGGCGGACACCTATCATTGAGGATCTAGGTAACCACACTACTGAGCGAAAACTTAGCATGAAAGAGTTAAAACATTTCTTCTCTTCCATGGAATGCTATACCATAGGAACCCAGATGGGTCATTGTCACGGTGCTTGGGAGGACTTGAAGCACAATAACAACTCAGACGCGTTCATAACGAGGTTTGTGGACAAACTCTCGTCGTGACCTTATACCGGCGACTTCAGAGACTTGGGTACTACTGGACAACGATGGAAACACAATCTCGGACTCTAAAAGAGACGTTCCCCAACTGCCAAACCCCTCCACATCAATCTGAAGCCTTGGTTTGTCACCCTTCAGAAGATTGGAAAAAACCTTTTATCAATTACCTTAATGAAAAGATCTTACCAACAGACCAACACATAGCCAGCCGTTTAATTAAAAGAGCCAGGAGGTTTGTCTACCATGAAGGAGTATTGTATCGTAAAAGTTATGGGGGAAGTCTGCTCTGCTGCTTATCCGACGAAGAGATCCCCGTAGTTCTGAAGGAGGCGCACGAGACTGAACATCAAGGAAAGAGAAATCTGTTCCTACAAGTTCATGAAAGGTATTACTGGCCAACCATGGAGGATGACGCAGCATCGTTCGTACAGAAGTGTCACAAGTGCCAAGCTCAAGGGAACCTCAT